>QLPI01008537.1:5738-24876 GCA_003314275.1 Chroogomphus rutilus
GGGGGGTGGGGTTGTGTGGAGGTGTGGGATTGTGCGGTGGTATCACATTGTGGGGTGTATTCAGCATCTGCAAACATAAATGGTGTGTAAGTTTCATATTTACCAGTTGCGTACTCATCCTTAATTGCTTGAGCTTTGATAGCAGCTTTTGCTGCCAGGCACATACATGTCCAGCTAGGATGGTTGCCCTGGCAGTTGGTGCATCTGGGTTTTTCAGTGTTGCAGTTCTGAGCCATAGGGCAAGGTTGATCATGTGTGCATGAGTGATCAGTAGTGGTGTGTGGCCTGGTGAATCAGCCACAGCATGCCTCCCCTGTACACCCTGTTACCCAGTGGCCCCAGTCCTGATACTAGAAGAATTATAGGGGTCGTGGGATGTAGATGCTAACACTGCAAAGGACACCATTGATTGCTAGTCCGTTTTCTATAGCTGTGTTTGCCGCTGTCTTTGTTTTGTAACTTATCATAAGTGGGCCACTTTTGGTTCTGTTGTGGGAGTCAGTGCTGGTGAGCCAGGCTATATTGGCAATCTGATGGTCATCAAGCTCATTGTTAGAGTTCTCTCTTTCAAGGTCATTCATGGCCTTTCTTAGGTCATTGGTCTTGGACCAGAAAGTTGTGGGAACATTATGTGCCACCACTGCATATGAGCATTTTGGTGTCATAGCTGCTGTGTCAATGATTCTGACCCATTTGTCTGCATGGGCTCTGGCTCTGTTGGCATCTTCTGTAGATTTGAAGGTAAGTGTAAAATTGCTGTTGGCCGACTTGGTGATGCCCTGGAGGGGCTAGGCCATCGGTAGTGTAATGTTTGGGCTGCCCTCAAAATAGTTAGTGATGATGTCACTACAATACCTTGTAATGATAGCTGGCTCCTATTTGAGGATGGGGGCATCTTTTGCGACATTTTTCATTGAGATAAATATTTACTTCTGTTGCAGCTCTGCAACCATCTTTTATTTATAGATGTTTCCCTGGGTTGGTGTGATTCCCAGACCTCATTTGGCAGCAGTAGTGTAGGTGACTCTAGCCAGGGCTGCAGAGGGCTGGCCATGGGCAGTGGTGACTGCTTCCTTGATATTGGTCACAGCCTTTTGTCACCATATAAATGTGAAGCCTCCCTTAGCAGTTTAGCAATGTAGGCAGTGCAACTTCTACAAAGTTGGGTGCAGTCTGGCAGCCCCCTATACTCAAAAGGTCAAGAGCAGGGAGGAGGTTAAGTCTGAGAAGGAGAGTGAGGAACGTGAGAGTAAGGAGGAACCAGAGGATGATGAGGAAGAGGAGGAGGAGCCGCTGAGGAAGAGGCTGAGGTGGGCCATTACTATGAAGCCAAGCGGGAGGGTGTCTGTGGTTGAAGTGCCATGGGCCAAGCTATCCATCAGGAGGAGGATAGTGGAGCTGCTGGAGGCACTCCTACATGGTCAGGACCAGATGCAGAGGACTTTGTTCCTCATGGTAGAGTGGTAGAGGGTTCAGGAGGTGTGGGAGGATCAGGAGGAGCGGAGAGTTGGGAGGAGAGGAGGATCAGCTGGATAGTGATGGGGATGAAGAGGGGAATAAGGAGGAAGGAAAAGGGAAGGGGAAAGAGAAGGAGGATGAGGATATGGGGGAAAATCAGGAAAGTGAGACTTTGAAGTAGTCTCAAAAATTTTGTTTCATTTTTTTTTTGAGTGAAAAAAGAAATGAAAGACATAAGAGAAGAAAGATACAAGTGAAATGTGCCAAGATGTTTGGCAGATTCAGTTGTGATAAAGGACGGAAAGAGAGGGTGGTAGATGGTCTGAGAGAGGTATCAGGAGTGGGAGTGATTGTAAGCTCAGGAATAGAGTGTTAGGAGGTTGAAGAGGAAGGGAATTTGGGATGGAAGTAAGGTCAGGATGATTTAGGGTCAGGATGGAAAGGAATTAAGGTCAGGATGGAGGGAACAGAGGGAATGAAGGTCGGGACAGAGAGCAGAGAGGGGTAAATGGAGGGAAGTTTTGAGAAGGGGATGTCATTGGGAGGGGAGATTGCATAGTTTGAAGGGTTTCTAGCTATTCGCTACCCCCCCTTTTTAGGTAGATGTCCTACTGTCTAGTAAAAGTATCGGCTTTGAGCCGAGGATAATGGAAAAACAGTGGTCTGAGCATATAATGTGGGTATATGGAACAGATGGAGTGGAAATGGATGAGAACGGACAGAATAGACCCTGGCCAAATGTGCCAAGTAGTGCCATTGACCAAGAGGTCCCAGCTAAAAGCTTGCCAGCTTTTCTGGTATACAAGCATGCTATTATGAACTGCAACTCAGACCAATCTAATTATCCAGTCACCGCCATTCCCGGGGGATTCTGACCACAACAATCCACAAGCCCATTCCCCAAACTTCTTTTCACGGCTCCTTTCAACAAACCTGTGACCTCCAAACCTGACTCCCTTCTGTGATTCTGGAAACCAAGGTTCCATGCACGAACAAAGTAAACCATAAGATCGTTGCATACCCTTGTTTTCACCTCTCCATTAGCCTCTTGTATTCCTTTCTCCCCCTTGTCTTTACTCAGCAAAAGATAGTACAAGGATTAGTTACATGTATATAAGCCCCCAGTCGACTGGACTATTTGCCAGTATGAATATTGACTTAATCTGCATTGTAGTTTCTGATTCAATTCCGGTAAACTTTCTGACTTTCCAAAATTAGGGACAAATAATTGAGGAGGGCGCAACACATAAGTTGAAGCCAAGTCCCTGCGACCTCGAACAACTCAAACGACTAGTCATACGACCTAATACTGGAAACAGCCCTAAGCCCCCGGCACTTCCCGTCTTTCTGCCCCTCCATTTCCATCCATGAACCTGCGACCTCCAGTCTCCTATCTTCAGAGCCCCAAACCCCCTCACGGAAATCACTCAGAAGCCTCTGGAAACCCTTCTGGAAGTATCTAGCTAAGTTCCTGACATGCGGACTTAACACATGCACAAAGGCAGTTGTATTGACTAGGGCTATTGGCAGAACTTCTAGCAATGGAACAGGATCCTGGTGAGGCTGTTGGAGCAGTGGCAAGTGCCAACTGGACCGAGGCCATCGGGATTCACCTAAAAATGTTAGTGGCATTATAGAATGTAATACTGCCCAATACCCTGTTAATCAATGGATTATAGCAGGTGAGTGAGTTATGACCGAATATTGCTGACTGACAGATCTAGTGATGTGATAGACAGATGGGCAGACTGAAATTATCCTGATGGAAAATCTAGTAGACTACAGTCTGGAGAGCAGGTCGTCCCCTGTGTTAGGAACCATATGCCAGCATGTCCGACTATTCATTTCAGCCTGCTCAGCCTGTAAGGGCAACCCTCCTTCAGAACTGATCTTGTAACTGCCGGAGGCTGGAACCAGCAGGACATCACCCATGTCAGGGGACGACCCTCTCCGAAGCCTGAAACAAGTCTGAGGTCCTATCTTGGACTCTCCCTAACTCCGAGGTCCTATCTTAGACTCTCCCCAACTCCAAGTCCTATCTCGGACTCTCCCCAACTCTGAGGTCCTATCTCGGACTCTCCCCAACTCCGAGGTCCTATCTCAGACTCTTCCTAACTCTGAGGTCCTATCTTGGACTCCTCTAACTCCAAGGCTAGGAGATCCAAGTCCAAGGCTCTTTCTTGGACTCTGCCTAACTCCGAGGCTAGGAGACCCAGATCCGAGGGACCACCGAGTGAGAGATAGGAATGACCTTAGCAGGGTAACTAGAACCCGGAGTGAGCACCCAAGCCTTGGACTTAGTACCAGGGAGTTAGCTCTACAGACTCTGATGTGTTGATTTGTAAGCTAGTGCACAGACCACTTACATAAGGGTATAAAAGAGGCTCACCAGCAGCGGGATCCTTAGACTTTCCTCTTTGGATTCCCCCTGCTTAGGTGAGGACCCCACATGTATTTAGGTAGTAGTTATAATTAACCTTTGGATTCCCCCTGCTTAGCTCGCCTCTGAGATATACCTCGGGGCTGTAAGAGGGTTGCCCTTACAGCAGGAAAGTCTCACCCAATAGAGGACTGAGGGGCCGGCCGCGCACTTTGACCCAGCGAGTGATATCCTCGTGGAGAGATTATGATGGCCGACACCCTCCCTCCTCATACTCCAGACGAATCTGTCCTGTTCCTGACAGCGCACTTGTACCTACTAGAGGGAACGGCACTAGCACAGGAATGACAGAGGAAACAGAGCCTTAGTGGACCGCTTTGGGTGACACTGTAAACCGCCGCATAGTCGGTAGAGCGCACCGCCCTCTAAAGGCCAAGGCGACACTATAAACCCTCAATACCCCCTAACACTTTCTAAAACTTGCATTCTTCTATTCCGACTACCCAGCGTACCTATGAGCTGAACAACCCCCCCTATGCTACTCTATGACCCATATGACCCACCTCATACCCGCACTCTCCAAACACCCTCACTTGATTCCCCACTGTCACGCGACTCTATCACACCGAATTCCTTCCTCAGGCTATAAGACTTGCAGCCCTAACCGGCGACACCACTGACGTGGCCTGTGAGGCGCCACATCATGCGCTCGCTGCTGACGATGCCTACTACCATCGCCGATCCACACTTGCAACCTGTGCGGATGCCGAGTGACGATTCTCCACGTCTTAGGAGACATGAAGCACCCCCTGGAGACCCCCAAGCAGGTCCCAGAAATCCCCCCTATGCTGTACCAAGTGCACGGTACACCTTGGAGGATCGCTCGATAGGCCTGGACAAGCCCTCCAGACATTGCGTAGGCAGCAGGGGCTGTGTCGCTCGCACCGATGCAGGCCATACCCCGCGAGTGTATCCTCTACCGCACTGACATCCGCACACACCTGCGTTCTCAAACCCGACCACCTACGTGCTTCCTCTCATCCGATTCTCCACCACAGCACGACTCTTCATTCTGCAACTCCCTGTCCTTGGCCGGAAGCCCCCCGCGGAACCCTACAGCTGCTGCCATGCGGATGACATGAACAGCAACTGGCCGGTGCTCAACCAAGTGAACACCCCGGTTCTCCATCCTAGCTGCACATCGTAGGCTCCATACCTCGGACACATCGGTGACACCGCTGATGTGCATGACGTGCTACGTGACGCGCTTGCCGAGTATACCCCCACCATCACCGCCACATCTGCCTTCCAACCCACCTTAGGCTAGTGGTGACAACCCTGCATGTCTCTGGAGACGTGCATCCGCTCCTAGAGAGCCCACCCCCCTTCTAGTTTGCTTGTCTGCGACAAGTCCAGTCCCCTGGCAATGTCATCCCCCTTCGAATTTGCACCGCACTGGCCTTTATGCACCGACGATGCTCACACAGCTGATGCCACCTTCCTCTGCTCATCCTCAGATGGGCCAGCCTTCACTACGTGCGCTATGGACATGCGCAACAACACCGCTTACCGCCTGCAACGCCAATGTCGGACAGACCCAGAGTCCTGAGGCTACTGTCGAGTTGCGGCAAGCCCACACATAGTCTGCTTGAGGATGTATACGTCAGGACACCAAGATGCTAGGCCTAGCTCAGGAAAAGTGCCCTGTACCAGAGGATGAGCGTACTGCCCAGATTCCACGACAACGACACCTGGGAGTCTGTTCAATGCAATTCCTTGAGCCTCGGTGTCACTCCTAAGACTCCCTGCCGCCCCTCCAACGCGGTGTAACAAGCACCCGCACTCGCAGAGCCATCGTCAACCATGGCTGCAGGCCGCGCAGACACAACATGTGCCCTCCGTTCTGCTGCACGTGTCATCGCAGTAATGGATGCAGGACCGCCGTGCCCGAACGGCATGACGGTGACATGGACTCTTCAGGTTGGGAATCTGCTCCATGCCCCATGACCCCGCGATCCTTACCCATCGCCATCGTTCGATGTTGACACCCATGTGGCACCTCGAGTCTCGCCCTCAATTGAACGACTATCGTCATCCCCAACGGCATCCCCTAAGACTAGTCCCACCACAAATGCTCAGACACGTGATGCGATCCCGTGATGCCCGCACGCCAATGCCCGCACACCTGACTGTAGCCCATGGTCATCCCTCACTGCCACCGCCAGTTCCAGGACCGCCCCAAGAGGTCGCATAAGCCGTGCTCATCGCGCATACCAGGCATGAGCCTTGTTCGACCGCCGGAGCAAGGAGAATGAGCAACAACAGGGCTGGGCTAAACTGACCTGGCCGCGCTAGCTGAGCGATGTCACCCGCCCGTGTCCGCCTAATACCGTCGTCGACTGGCTACGCGATTCGCCTGCCGCTTGGATGTACGTCGACAAGCTACAACCACCACGACGCATACTGAGCGCAATCCCTTGTATTTGACATAAACGCCCTGACTTGCTGCAGCCTAGGAGGTCATGAAAGATGTGTTTTCCGCTCGGCTAGACCCGCGCTCACGCTTGCATTATGCGCACGCACATCCTCCCACTCGATTCCGGTGTCCAACTTGCCACCTACACTCAAGCGACGCACGACCCAACGCACGGCCCGCTAGCCGCATCACCATCACATGCCACATCCCCGGATCTCTGTGACACGCCATATGGGCATACATGATGCAGCCCCGCGAAGCCCTCGATGGTCACCCTTGTACCGGTGCCCGCATACCCGCCTGTGGCCCGCAGTCCCCAGCAACCGGACTGGCTGAGGAGACCCCGTTCTCCCTGACAGTGTGTAGGCGTTGCCCAGTAGCCCTGATGCGACACCCCACCATTGCTCCCTACCGGTGCTGTCAGTTCTGGGAATGCCTCTGGAAGCTGTGACGCTCGATCCACCATCGTTCGCCCGTCACAGTCACCGCCTCTTACATGGTTTGTCGACACTACGTCCCTGTGCGTCCGACACCTGTATCCTGGCCGTCCACTCCTGATACTGGGTACATCCACCCCACATTTCCGTACGCATGACTTTGTCGCTTGTCCGCTCGTGTCCCCACACATCCGAGTGCTGTCCGCCTCTGTGACCGCCCCCTACCATTGCCGCTAGTTCCAGGAATGTACCAGGAAGCCACGCTCGCTGCGCAGTTCGATTTCTGCGCTCATGCTCACGCACCTGTCATCATCGCTCTGACCGACGCTGCTCGCTCCGGATGATGTCTGTTCACGTCCTTGCATATCTGCCTCCCGGTTTTCCACCTGTCCATTTCCAACACCCCATGCGTTGACCTCCTGCATTTCTGGTCATCCGTGTTCCGTCACCCCATGCATCTGCATTCTCTCCACACCCACGCTCCCGCGTTCGCGCCCGCATCATTTCCGCTCCTTGGATTCTGCATGTCCTGCCTTCCGAATCCTGGATGATCCGCTCTCCGGATTCCCACACACCTGCCTCCTCGCACCCTTGCACCCTTTGATCTGCCCTATCTCTATCTCCCGTACACCTACGCTGCTATTCCTCCCATATGGAATGGCTACATCCTAGAGAGGGGGTAGTGACATCCCAAGGAGTACGCCTTTTTTTTCAGAGAATACGTCGAGGGCGACATATGTTAGAGAGGGGGTGAAGGCCTAGAGGTCCTGGTACAGCTGTGAAGCCTGAGAAGACTAGCTGAGCAGCTGTAAGCTCATAAGCCTAGGACCTTGATACTGATGTGGAGCTCTGAAGACCAAGCCTGGGGTTACTACCCTTGGTGATGACCTAGGTGCAGACTGAGACGTAGTCACAGGATCGGACTCTAATCCAACCCAGAGGATGACCTGCACCTAGTGAGGACCTGTGGGCCTCTCAGCAATGACTCAGGCTTGGGCCAGATGCTCTGCAGGGGGATCAATTTTTTTTTCTTTCTCCAGCGCATCAAGGATGCTGCGCCATAGAGAGGGGGTGATGTCAGGGGACGACCCTCTCCAAAGCCTGAAACAAGTCCGAGGTCCTATCTTGGACTCTCCCCAACTCCGAGGTCCTATCTTGGACTCTCCCCAACTCCAAGTCCTATCTTGGACTCTCCCCAACTCTGAGGTCCTATCTCGGACTCTCCCCAACTCCGAGGTCCTATCTCAGACTCTTCCTAACTCCGAGGTCCTATCTTGGACTCCTCTAACTCCGAGGCTAGGAGATCCAAGTCCAAGGCTCTATCTTGGACTCTGCCTAACTCCGAGGCTAGGAGACCCAGATCCGAGGGACCACCAAGCGAGAGATAGGAATGACCTTAGCAGGGTAACTAGAACCCGGAGTGAGCACCCAAGCCTTGGACTTAGTACCAGGGAGTTAGCTCTACAGACTCCGATGTGTTGATTTGTAAGCTAGTGCACAGACCACTTACATAAGGGTATAAAAGAGGCTCATCAGCAGTGGGATCCTTAGACTTTCCTCTTTGGATTCCCCCTGCTTAGGTGAGGACCCCACATGTATTTAGGTAGTAGTTATAATTAACCTTTGGATTCCCCCTGCTTAGCTCGCCTCTGAGATATACCTTGGGGCTGTAAGAGGGTTGCCCTTACAACCCAGTCCTGGATGTCCTCCTAGGCCTGACTATGGGACTCAAACCCAGAGCCTACCCACAGGCTTCTCAGATCTAAGCAGGGGAAATCCGAAGTTCAATTATGACTACTACCTAAGTACATGTAGGGCTCTCACCTAAGCAGGGGAAATCCAAAGAGGAAAGTCTAAGGATCCCGCTGCTTGGTAAACCTCTTTTATACCCTTTATGTAAGTGGTCTGTGCACTAGCTTATAAATCAACACAGTCACTTATTCTAGGTTCCAGTCATCATGCTAAGACCATTCCTATCTCTTGCTCGGTGGTCCCTCGGACCTGGGTCGCCTAGCCTTGGAGTTGGGGGGAGTCCGAGATAGGGCCTTGGAGTTAGGGGGAGTCCGAGATAGGGCTTTGGAGTTGGGGGAAGTCCTGAGATAGGGCTTCGGACTTGTCATCAGGACTCGGAGGGGATCATCCTCTGACATTGGTGGTCTTTCGGACTCTGGTATCTCATCCTCAGAGTTTAGGTGAAGTCCAAGATAGGACCTCGGACTTGTCATCAGGACTTGGAGAGGGTTGTCCCCTGACACAGCCCAACTATGCCTTTACTCACCTATTCAACAATTATGCCCTCAGCTGTCAAGTACACATACCGAGATCCCGGTAATTCAGCAGTGCCAACCGAGCAGTCATCCTACATCCACATACAAGTGTCCATACCACATGCATGTCACTTGGTACACCGGTCTTGGCTCGGCACATCCACCACCCACATTCCTTGTCCTTACCCCTCACATACTCTATGCTATTCACCATCCATTAATCCTACCATGCCAACTCCTCATTCCTCGATCCACCTCACCTTGGGACTTCCTGTCCTTGTTTTATCCTCAGCCGCAACCTTTGTTTGATAGTCAGGCACTCCCTATTGTCCTATCCTTGGCCACATTCCTATTATTCTATTTTCCATTGTCCTATCCCTGTCTACATTTCTTCATTCTAATTTTACTCATTGTAGACAATACCCATATGCTCTGCATACCTTATTGTCCCACATTCCTTATTCCACATGTCGCTTCTTAAAACCTATATAAGTAGGGCATGCATGTACATATTTCCTCATTCTGGGTATCGACTAGGCTTAGGCCCTTCTACCTTCTCCTCCTCTGTTAAGTCCTCTACTTGGGCTGGCATCATCAGCATCCTCCCAAGTATCCCATCTGTTGCAAATCAGTGGCACTCACAGAGAGTAGGGCGCAACACATGAGTACGTTGAAGCCAAAGCCACTACTTCCAGCCTGCAGGACTTGGCCATTATCTGTCCGACCCCTTGGCATTACCGACACTTGACATCAGCCCACGGACTATATGCACCTCGTGTATCCATCTTGGCATCACATGCTCCTGCCAATTCACTCCACTCATTTACATCAAACTCCATATTCTCACAATTCCATTCTGTCTTCATTTACGTTTAATATCCTTTCATTTATGTTCCGCTCCACTTTCATTTATTCGCAATTCTGTTCTGTCTCTTATATCCGATCTGCTATTACGTTCCTTATAGGGTAACTCCATTGGGAATCAGGGTGACATGTCACCCCTCAATGTCATGGAGGAGATCAAGATTGGGACATAGTATTTCCATTCTCGCTTTTCATGATCCTCAGCTTTCTTATCTATTATAGGAATCTAGTCGACTCCTTGTAGATTTGAAAGTAGTATAAAGATCTTGTACATTCAGTAGTTCAGTCTTCAGTCAGATAATCAACTTTGATTTTGACTAATCCTTTCTTTCTGTCTCACTATTCCAAAATTAGGGACCAGTGCGATCTGGTGGGCATAATATACAAGTTGAAGCCATGCCCTACTCTGAACCTTGCCATTGTTTACCTTTGGGAGATATTACATTTAATTACGATTACGTTATTCCTTTATGTTGTAATACCCTGACACTGGCTCTATTGACTCTGATGTATAGATTTGTAAGCTAGTGCACAGACCACTTACATAGAAGTATATAAGGAGGGGCTCACCAGCGGTAGTGGTAGAATCATTTAGACTTTGCTTTTTAGATTCCCCCTACTTAAGTGAGAACCCCACATGTATTTAGATAGTAGTTATATAAACCTTTGGATTTCCCCTACTTAGCTCCTTCCATAAGATAACTCCAGAGAAGCCTGAAAGGTTACCCTTACACTAACCTGGTATGATACTAAAATAAGGTAGCGGACAAACGGTTTCTGCTAAGGTCATGTGATGTGACAGTCATGGTCACAGGTGCAAAAAATTTCATTGTTGAAAAAAAAATTGTATTCTGCTACAGAGGATGGCAATTTTTTTGGAAATAATAATTGAGCTACACTATATAATATCAGCTGCCTTGTCTATCAAGTACACGTACCGAGGATCCAGTAACTTGGCACTGCCAACCAAACAATCTGTCAGGCCCCAGTACTGCTGATGATGCGTGGGCCGAGCATTATAGTAATAGTGCCGGCTTCACGATGCTGGCGGGAAGCGGCCAAGTCCTGCAGGCTAGTCGTAGTGGCTTGGCTTCAACGTGCTCGTGCGTTATGCCCTACTTTCCATGTGTGCCACTGATTTGGGACAGAAGAGATACCCAGGAGGGTGCCGAGAGTGTCAGCCCAAGTAAAGGACTTTAGACAGGAGAAGGGAGGACAAGAAGGCATAAACCTAGTTGATTTCCAGAACAAAGAACCATCTACATACATTCACTACTTATATAGGTTAAGAAGTGAGATGTGGAACAGGGTGGCACAAGGAATGGAGAACAATAAGGTATGAAGAATCATGTGGAGGTATTGTCCACAATGATCAAGAATAGAACAAGGAATGTGGACACAAATAGAACAATGAAGTATGACCGAAAACAAAAGAGTAGGATTAATGGATGGTAAATGAGGCAGAGTGAATGAGGGGTAGGAACAGGGAATGTGAGTGGTGGATGTGCCGAGCCAAGACCAGCATACCAAGTGACTTGCATGTGGCTTGGACACTTGTGCATAGGCATAGTCTAACTGCTTGGTTGGCACTGCCAAATTACCGGACACTCGGTACGTGTACTTGACAGTGACCGACTATAAAACAATAGGGTCATGGCCAAGGATAAAACAATCATCAAATGTCCTGAGATAAGGCAGACTGGGGAATAAGGAGTAGATAGGGTGGGGATAATGGATGATGAATCAGGAAGGAGTGGATGAGGGATGGGAATGAGGAACATGAATGGTGAATGTGTCAAACCGAGATGGGCATACTAAGTGACTTGCATGCAGCTTGGTCACTTGCATGTGGACATAGACCGATTGTGTCAAGCCCACGATACCAAGTTCTGGTTCACTCGGTAATACCAACCGATTGACCCTTATCGTTTAATCCCACACCAGTGACAAGTCATTCCTCACTAGTATGTAGTCTCGGCTCGGTACATTCGGCTCATCATTTGGTTCACTTTCCTCATCTCACCCCCTCTATTCATTGTTATTCTTTCATTCCCCTCCCTTCCCTGTAACCGATCCCCTTTGGGACATTTACTACTTGCCTATTATTCGGTCATGGCCCTATTGTTTTATATTTGGCCATCTTCTATTGTTCTATTTTCACTCACTCTGTCTGTCCCTTATTCTTTGACCCACCCCACCTTGGGACATTCTGTCCTTGTTTTATCCTTGGCCACAACCCTATTGTTTTATAGTCGGTCACTCCCTATTGTCCTATCCTTGGCTACATTCCTGTTATTCTATCTTCATTGTCCTATTCCCATTTACATTCCTCCATTCTATTTTTACTCATTGTGGACAATACCCCCACATGCTCTGTATACCTTATTGTCCCACATTCCTTATTCCACATGTTGCTTCTTAACCTATATAAGTAGGACATGCATGTACATACTTCCTCATTCTGGGTATTAATGTCAAGTACACATATCAAACATCCGGTAACCGGCAATGCCGACCAAGCAGTCAGACTACACCCACGTACAAGTGTCTAAGCCGTATGCAAGTCACTTGGTGCGCCGGTCTCGGCTCAGCACACCCGCCATCTACATTCCTTGTCCCCATCCCTCATTCACTTTATCTCATTCACCAACCATTAATCCTACCCTGTCTACTCCTTATTCCTCAACCCACCTCACCTCGGGACATCCTGTCCTTGTTTTATCCCCGGCTACAACCCTATTGTTTTATAGTCTGGTACTCCCTATTGTTCTATCCTCGGCCATGTCTCTATTATTCTATTTTTCATTGTCATATCCCCGTCTACATTCCTTCATTCTAATTTTACTCGTTGTAGACAATACCCCCATATGCTCTGCATACCTTATTGTCCCACATTCCTTATTCCACATGTCACTTCTTAAACCTATATAAGTAGGGCATGTATGTACATACTTCCTCATTCTGGGTATCGACTAGGCTTAGGCCCTTCTACCTTCTCCTCCTCTGTTAAGTCCTCTACTCAGGCTGGCATCATCGGCATCCTCCCGAGTATCCTGTCTGTTACAAATCAGTGGCATGCACGGAGAGTAGGGTGCAATGCATGAGTATGTTGAAGCCAAAGCCACTACTTCTGGCCTGCAGGACTTGGCCATTCCCCGTCTGACAGGCATTCCCAAAGCCTGACAATCGACTAGGCTTAGGCCTCTTACCTTCCCTTTCCTCTGTAAAGTCCCCTACTTGGGCTGGCACCTTTGGCACTCTCTGAGTATCCCTTCTGTTCCAAATTGGTGGCATGCATGGACAGTAGGGTGCAACACATGAGTACGTTGAAGCCAAAGCCACTACTTTCAGCCTGCAGGACTTGGCCACTCCCTGCCCGCATCCTCGGCATTACTGATGCTTGACAGTCACTTCCTATTGTCCTATTCTTGGCCACATTCCCATTATCCTATTTTCATTGTTATAATCTTGTTTACATTCCTTCATTCTATTCTTGATCATTGTAGACAATGCCTCCACATGCTCTGCATACCTTGTTGTTCTCCATTCCTTATTTGTGAAGTACACATACCGAGACCCATCTCTTCGGCAGTACCGACTGAGCAGCCATCCTATGCTCATGTCCAAGTGTCCACGCCGCATGCATATCACTTGGTACGCCGGACTCGGCTCGGTACATCCACCATCCACACTCCTTGTCCTCACCCCTCATATACTCTACGCCATTCACCATTCATTAATCCCACCATGCCTACTCCTCACCCTTCAGTCTGCCTCACCTTGGGACTTCCTGTCCTTGTATTATCCTCGGCCATGGCTATATTGTTTTATAGTCGGTCGCTTCCTATTGTCCTATCCTTGGCCACATTTCTATTATTCTATCCTTTATTGTTTTATCCCTGTTTTACATTCCTTCATTCTAATTTCACTGGTTGTGGACAATAACCACATGCTCTGCATACCTTGTTGTCTCACATTCCTTATTCCACATGTCGCTTCTTAAACCTATATAAGTAGGACATGCATGTACATATTTCCTCATTCTGGGTATCGACTAGGCTTAGGCCCTTCTACCTTCTTCCCCTCTGTTAAGTCCTCGACTCGGGCGGGCATCCTCGGCATCCCCCCAAGTATCCTGTCTGTTGCAAATTGGTGGCATGCACAGCAGGTAGGGCGCAATGCACGAGTACGTTGAAGCCAACACCACTACTCTTGGCCTGCAGGACTTGGCCATTGTCTGCCCGACACCTTTCGGCAGTCCCGAAGTCTGTCAGTACCCGAAGCTTGACATTATTCCACATCTCGCTTCTTAATCTATATAAGTAGCGCATGCATGTAGATAGTTCCTCATTCTGGATATCAACTTGGTGTAAGCCTCCTTGTCTTCTCTCCTCCCGTCTAAAGTCTTCCCTTGGGCTGGCACCCTTGGCACCTTTACGGATACCCCTCCTGTCAGAAATCAGTGGCACGCATGGAAGGTAGGTGTTAAGTCCGCATGTCAGGCGCTTAGCTAGTACTTCCGAAGGGGTATTCCGGGTTAGTGCGAAGGTCCATAACGGGGCCGAAGACCGAGACGGAAGTCGGTCGGACTATGGACGGGGACGGAGGCGCCGGAAGCTTAGGGTAGGTCGCGGAATGGTTCAATCCGGTCACTGAGGTGTTCGAGGTCGAAGGGACTTGGCTTCAACTTATGTGTTGCGCCCTCCTCGATCGTCTGTCCCTAATTTCGGAAAGGAGGCGGGAGTTTACCGGAAATGAATCGGAAACTGGTGGGAGACTAAATCGATATTCGTACTAGCAAACAGTCCAGTCGACTGTGAGACTATATACATGTAACGCTCTTTGTACTATCTTTTAGCCGGTCATAAAACAAGGAGAAAGGTAGTACAAGGGGTTAATATAAAAGAGAGAACAAGGGAGTGAGGTACGCGATAGTCTTGCACGTCGGTTATCAAAGTATTGAGTCCTCGGTCGGGAGCGGACTCGGGAACGGTGTCTCGGTCGGACACGGAAACGTGGTGTCTCGGACGGCGTGACGGGGACGGGATCCACAGAAACAGTCTTTCGTCCTTTTCAGTCGGAAGGTCTTGGAAGCGGGTGGTTGTGGGGGTTAGTGTGGGTTTGTTGAGGGCATGGGCTATAACAGTATCCCCCCACTAGGACCGAGCCCTCGAGGTCCTAAGCTTGGAGTGTCGAGTTTAATGGGCGACAATACAGACGGATATTACTGTGGGAGTTTTTTCTTTGATCCTTGGGTCAGATGCTAATCGATAAGCGCCAGAGGTCCTGTGACTATAAGAGGGGTGCTTCGCAGGTTTTTTTTTTTTGGGGGGGTTTATTCCTTTAAAGAGAAGGAATCGGAAATGTCGGGGGCTTCTCGGGACCTTTCTCGTGTTCCCTTATATGAGGCCGGGGGCATGCGAATCGATCTTCGCCTCCTTGAGTCCATCGGTGATGACTTGGAGGGCTTGTGGTTCCGCGCCGTATGGCTTCGTGGGGACTATGGTACGTTTGTCCGACTCATTTCCTTCCTTTCCTTGACTCTCGTAGTAAACTACCTCCGGAACCCGTTGTCCTTCGCGGGACATCCTGTCCGGCTCCTGGGGCGGGTTGTTCTTCCCGATGGCTCGGTGGAGCGGTTTGATAGTGCGGAGGTCCTCGCTCGTTTCTCCGCCTACTTGGATCGGGTGGAGCAGGCCCACTATGACCTGATGCATTTCCTGGGTCTCCTCCAGCAGTATTATCGATGTCTGCATCGAGTTTCGCACAGTCTTGGGAATTCCTCGGTGAACGTCAGGCGTCTGAATGCCATTCGAGATTCCATGGCATCCTTCGTCGTGGAGGATCCGGAGGGGCTCCGTATTGGTTCCATTCTCCTCCGATGGGAGGATCCGTAGTCATCCTTTGGGGGTCGAGGGGGGGAGAGGGTTGGGTCGTTCGGTCGTTGCCCCGGGAGTTCTGGTTTGACAGAGTAGGGCTCCGTTTTATCCTGTATTTCCGGGGTGCTGTTGTCGTGAATGCATTGTTTTCTTGGGAGAACGGCTGGGGGTGGTGGAAAATCGGTAGTTGCTGTTGTTAGTCTAGCGGGTTTCCTTTTTCTCCCTTCTACAGTGCGAATCTTGTTTCGTGGTTGTGGTCATAGTGGTCGTGGTAGTCATGGCCTGTCGCCGGGACAGGGTTGGGAACTCGGGGGTGTCCTGCAAAATGCGAGTTCGGTCGTAACCGTGTCAAGGTTTAGTGATTCAACATGTTATCAACAAAGGTCTAGGCTAAGCAAGATGTCTACGGGTGGTACCATTGTCTAAGGGACGGTACGGTATTTTGCGAGGGTCAGGGTTCTTCCTAAGCGGAGCTTTCGGAGGGTCGTATTGAGCGCTGAGTGAATACTGCTGGCTCCATATTGCCAAGAATCAGTTCGGACGTGGGCTAAACAAGTAGTACTCAATACCCTGTCGATCGTTGGATCACGGTGGGTGAGCGTGTGGTGTCCGGTAGCTAAAATTGACGAATATTCAGAGGGTCACGGTCGAAACTTATCGACGGGTGGTCACGGGTGTTCGGGAGGGTCGGATGGTCGGAGTGTTTCCGCCTAAGGGTCGAAATCCTTATCGACGATGGTCACGGGGGGTCATAATCCTGAAAGGTTGGATGCGTTGTTTAGTTTTGTTTCTTATTCGAAGGGGTGTTGCTGTTCTTGTGGTGTAAGTTTTCCGTCTTTCCCTAATCTGGACGGAAATCCGTGGTAGTCCTGCTACTGAGCGGGGTCGCAGGTTGGCCTTCATTGGCCGTCTCATTGCCTGTTTTAGGGGCCGAATGCGTGGTCGCGGGGGTACTTCTTCTGTCGTAGGGGTGGTCGAAGTTCCGGGTGGGGGGTTAGCCGATTGGAGTCTGCTATATTTTTCATGATGCGCTGATTATTGCGCATGCGGAGGGTCTCGGGGTCTGTTTCGGCTTCTCCTTCGGGGTCGTGGGGATCGAGGTTGGTTTTGAGTTTGTTTACGAACTCCTCATGGTCATGGAGCCGGTCTGGCTCGTCGGGGGTGGAACGGGCTGGATTAGGCCATCCAGCGTGGTGTCGGTCAGGTGCGACAATGTACAGGTTGCTTTGACGCTCTTGGTGTCGTAGGCGTCAGGGCGGTCACGGAAGTTCAGTTTATGCTGCGCTAGGAAGGCTTGTGGATTCCTTGGATTGGATCTGTCGAAGGTATCCGGGTTCCAAGTCTTGGAGGCGCGGAGAGCTGATCTTCTGGGGCTGACTAAGTTACTCGTCAGTGTGACGAGGGTCTGGGTGGCGTGGGCCACCGCGTTGGGTCCCAAGGTGGGGAGTGGTGCATCGGGAGGGGGCGTCGACGAGTCTGTAGGCGCTGCTGTGGGTGGTCCTGGACCGGACCGTGTCTCCGGTGGCGGTGATAGTTGAATCGTCGGGGGATGGTTCACGGAGAACGGGTTAGTTAAGTTCGAATGCGGTGTTGATCTGCGTTCGAAGGTCCGGAATCGGAGGGGTGTTCCGGGGGGTGAGCTGGGGTCTGAGGCATCTGGAGGCTTGGTTTGGGATCGGGCAGTCCGCAGGGGATGGGTGCACGGCGGGCAGATGCCTGAGTGATTATCTGCATGGCTTGCGAACGTGGTTGGCCTCATGCTTGATGACGATCAGGAGTGTGAGTATGAATATACTGTTAAGTCCGCATGTCAGGCGCTTAGCTAGTACTTCCGAAGGGGTATTCCGGGTTAGTGCGAAGGTCCATAACGGGGCCGAAGACCGAGATGGAAGTCGGTCGGACTATGGACGGGGACGGAGGCGCCGGAAGCTTAGGGTAGGTCGCGGAATGGTTCAATCCGGTCACTGAGGTGTTCGAGGTCGAAGGGACTTGGCTTCAACTTATGTGTTGCGCCCTCCTCGATCGTCTGTCCCTAATTTCGGAAAGGAGGCGGGAGTTTACCGGAAATGAATCGGAAACTGGTGGGAGACTAAATCGATATTCGTACTAGCAAACAGTCCAGTCGACTGTGAGACTATATACATGTAACGCTCTTTGTACTATCTTTTAGCCGGTCATAAAACAAGGAGAAAGGTAGTACAAGGGGTTAATATAAAAGAGAGAACAAGGGAGTGAGGTACGCGATAGTCTTGCGCGTCGGTTATCAAAGTATTGAGTCCTCGGTCGGGAGTGGACTCGGGAACGGTGTCTCGGTCGGACACGGAAACGCGGTGTCTCGGACGGCGTGATGGGGACGGGATCCACGGAAACAGTCTTTCGTCCTTTTCGGTCGGAAGGTCTCGGAAGCGGGTGGTTGTGGGGGTTAGTGTGGGTTTGTTGAGGGCATGGGCTATAACAGTAGGGCATAACTCACGAGTATGTTGAAGCCAACCCACCCCGATCGGTCTCCAGGACTTGGCCAACTCCCGCCAACACCGTGAAGCCAGCACTATTGTAGTAGTGCTTGGCCCATGCATGGTCGGCATTTCTGATGCCTGACATTGTCCAACTTAGCTAAAATAGTATCTGGTATGTTGCCAGATCCTTGTGCAAAATGATGGATATGACACTTGAGTCACATGACCTTAGCAGAATATATCCTCTACATTATCCGTGGGAATGTCTTTCTATATATAGAATATTTCCTTATATAGGTGATTATGTCAGCACAAAATTTTGTGACCAAAATTTTTAGACAGTGTCAGACTGCTTAAAACTGTGATTATGAATTTTGGGAAGATGTTTGAAAGTTTTGATATACTACATTGCAATAGTGATTTTTTTCAAAAAGTAACACCAAGACTATGTACATATAGTTCTATGCCATTGATCTGTAGTCTCAGAATCATTTTTTGTCAATGTTGCCAGATCCTGGTGTGAAATGGTGGATGTGACACTTGAGTCACATGACCTTAGCGGAAACTGTTTGTCTGCTACCTTATAATTAGGGCATTAAACATAATAGAGAAAGAAAACTAACTGACCTCAGTCTTGTATATGCAAAGACTGAGGTTTGTATGAAGCAAGCTATTCTGCTTAAATACCCCCTAGATCAAGACCATCCAGGTACATGAAGCCCTGAGTTGCTTTCAAAGCATCTAGGGCTGGAGTTGGCAGCTTGTGGGTTGTAGTGGACTTGGTTATGTGACTATGTGCCTCTCAACAAGTTTTGTCACAGTTCTCATGTGCCTCTCAACAAGTTTTGTCACAGTTCTCATGTGCCTCTCAACAAGTTTTGTCACAGTTCTCATGTTACCTCACAAACAGTTCCAAAACAC
>QLPI01008541.1:0-13259 GCA_003314275.1 Chroogomphus rutilus
TATATAAGTACAATATATTGAGATTGGTCTCTCAGGGGTGAGATGCAAGTTTGCACCCAACAGATAGGGCTCCCCTTGTCCTGCTTGTCCTGTAGAACATCAATATTTAATCTGGCAACTCTTCTAGAATGCCTATCCCACCATATACTCCTGCACTCTTAGTGGCAAGGCTGTGTAACCATTCTGACCTCAGGTCCAAGACACACCAACACATCATGAAAAATTTGATCTTGGTCCATAGTATTATAGGTTAAATAGATGCAACCCTCCTGACTTCGAGAAAAAGAGGATACAATTTAGCTTAAGAACAGGACAAGCAGACTGGTCATGAAGAAAATATTAAAAGGAGATTGGGAGTCACCTTAGCGAATGAGTGGACAAGCATTATAAGTAAGCTGATATTCAAGCATCGCTCCACTCCATCAACATCCTTCTCATTTGTCTGTAGTCGATAAGGCCGATAGGGTCCTTGACTTGTAGAACTTCAATATTCAATCTGGTAACTTTTCTAGAGTGCCTATCCCACTATACTCTCTTGTGCCTCTTAGATCGATGATTTCCCTGGCATAAAGAAGCATTGGGGAGTGTATATGTGTCTGAAGCCTCTGCGGGGAGAATGACCTGTCACCCCAGGGAGATCCTTACCAACTAGGAGTAGGATTACAATGGTGCGCGCTTGGCTGGAGGGTGCCGCTCTTTTGCATTCAGCTACTTGTTACTGACACACTGCTCTTTCCCTTTTAGGCAAGACTCTAAACACACAGTCTTCGAAGGAGAAATCATTGGTGTAATTCTGGCACTAACACTACTGGAAACCCATCAAACTGCTAGATCTGCCTTGATTGCCCTCGACAATCAAGCTGTCATCCAGGCCTTGCAGAACAACAGGACCCAGCTGGCACAATATTTACTAGATACAGCCCACATGCTCATCTGGAGACTGGAGCACAAACACCATAACCTGCACATCCACTTGGAGTGGGTTCCAGGCCACATGGAAATCGAAGGAAATGAGCTAGCCAACGAACATGCAAAGAGAGCAGCCAGAGGGGATGTCACCCGCACCAACGACCTTCCAGAGCTTCTCAGAAAGTGCCTTCCAGCAAGTATCATAGCCCTGAAGGCCAACTGGAAGAAGTCTGTCCTCTAGCGCTGGAGGAGAGTCTGGTCAAAATCACCCCAATATGTGAAAATGTCCCAAATAGACTCGAAACTGCCAAACCATCAGATCTATAAGACATTGAGCTCCCTGCCCCGTAGAGCAACTAGCATCCTCATACAACTGTGCACCGGCCACATGTCCCTCAACTCCTTCCTTAAGAAGATAAAAGCATTGGACACAGTGTTATGCAAACAATGCCACCAGCCGGAGACTGTAGTGCACTACCTCAAACCCTGCAAACGATACACAGAGCAGCACAACCAGCTCAGACACAAGGCAGGAAAGGCCAATCACTCCATTCATCGGCTATTGGGTGACCCCAAGATCATCCCTGCTACCTTATGTGCTATATTCAGTCTATATGCTGCTTCGACAAATACACTGACGTAGCACCCCCCAGCCAATGACCAAACCACAAACACCCTCTACTCTAACCTAGCACCCCCCAACCAATGACCAAACCACAAACACCCTTCACTCCAACCTGGATTAGCTCTCGTTTTCTGCCGGTCTCCCTATCTTTGAGGGATTGGCCCTCTTGTGCCTCCCCAGCCAATATTCTTACACCTCAGTCCTTCTGATATGCTCCCCCCCTTCTGATACTTAGACACTGCCTCAGCCATGTATCTCGTAGTAGTAGTGCACCATGATTCAATTCAGCCTGTTCGGCCTAACTCCATGCTCACTTGCTTATTCATCCATATGATCCTCAGCCCTCGAATTCTATTGCACCTCGTGTATCTGTCTTGGCATCACATGCATCCGTCAATATGCTCCACTCATTTATGTCAAACTCCATATGCTTGCAAATCCATTTTCACTTCATTTATGTTTAATATCCTTTTCACATTGAAGCCTAGCCACCCAGATTGGTCTCCAGGACTTGGCCAATTCACGTCCACACTATCGGCATTACCAATACCTAACACTCCTATTACCTTATTCTTGGCCATATTTCATTGTTCTATTCTTGAGCATTGTAGACAATACTTCCACATGGTCTCCATACCTTATTCTTTTCTCTATGTCTTACACAACCCTGATTCCACATCTCACTTCTTAACATATATAAGTAGAACATGGATGTAGATAGTTTCTGTTGTGCATTGCGCCCTGCTTTTCTGTGCGTGCCACTAATTTAGACAAAAGAAAGACCTTGCTGACAAGGTTATTGACACGAATCTGTCCAGAACTATCACACCCCTGGGCTTCCTGGTGTTTGATTTTATCCAACTACCCTCCTTACAAGCATTGCAGCTACCACTGCTGGGTACAGTATTCCCATAGCAAGAGCCACAGTATCCATCTTCTCTTCCTGCGACTGCCTTGTGAAGGCCAGAAACTAGATGTGCACTCCATCCTCTATAGCTTCTCCCTGAGGTTTGTTATTTCATAGTAGCCATTCTCTTCGATGTGAACATTTGGAAATCGGATCGGCGAGTCTCTTGCACTGTCCCCATCACCTCAGGAAGAAGGGCTGTGTCAGGGGATGACCCTCTCCGAAGCCTGAAACAAGTCCGAGGTCCTATCTTGGACTCCACCTAAACTCCGAGAATGAGAGACCAGAGTCCGAAAGACCACCGATGTCAGGGGACAACCCTCTCCGAGTCCTGATCCAAGTCCAAAGCCCTATCTCAGACTCCCCCCAACTCCAAGGCCAGGAGACCCAGGTCTGAGGGACCACCGAGCGGGAGATAGAAATGATCTTAGCATGATAACTGGAAACCGGAATAAGCGCCCAAGCCTCGGACTTAGTACCAGGAAGTTGGCTCTACAGACTCCGATGTGTTGATTTGTAAGCTAGTGCACAGACCACTTACATAAAGGGTATAAAAGAGGTTCACCAGCAGCAGGATCCTTAGACTTTCCTCTTTGGATTCCCCCTGCTTAGGTGAGAGCCCTACATGTACTTAGGTAGTAGTCATAATTAAACTTCGGATTCCCCCTGCTTAGCTCTCCTGTGAGATACCTCCAGTGGATGCTGAAGGGTTGCCCTTACAGGCTGCCCCCCTGCATGCCCACATGCCACCCCTCATGTGGGTTTGTTTGGTGAGGACTGTGCTCACTTTACTCATACGCATGTGCTATCGTCTGGCACATCGTAAGCTGTCATCCTCCCCTTGTTCTGCATGTCTGTCCATTCAAGGCCAGATGGCTCCAGGGTTGACCGAGCATGGATTCCTTACACATCAAAATCGAACAATCGTGCTTCAGGGGTCACAAACCCTGTTTGATTCTTCAGATGGCCAGGTTCTTGAAGGTGGTGCATGTTATACATTCTCTTTTCCACTCCCATCCTATGTCACAGGTGGATCTGACCCTTTGCCCCCAACATTTTCTGCTCTTCGTTTGGGACTGGCAGTTGATGTGTCATACTATATCAAGGTTGAGATGATTTGCAATTGACTATTGGCGAAGTTTCGAGGTGCTACCCACTCTTGGAAGATGTCCTGTGTCAACCGATGTGTCTGACCCTTAAGCACCCTCTCATTTACGCATCTGGATCCACGATACCATTTTCCCTGAAAATCACATTTGGAGTAGTGACAGAGGCCATATCATCATTGCTGTCAATGTCATCTGTACAGCTGATATGTGTCAAGTACACGTACTGAGATCCCAGTAATTCAGCAGTGCTGACCGAGCAGTCAGACTACATCCATGTACAAGTGCCCATGCTGCATGCAAGTCACTTGGTATGCCGGTCTCGGCTCGGCACATCCACCATCTGCATTCCTTGTTCCCATCCCTCTTCTACTCTACGCCATTCACCATCCATTAATCCCACCCTGCCTACTCCTCATTCCTCGATCTGCCTCACCTCGGGACTTCCTGTCCTTGTTTTATCCTCGGCCGCAACCATTGTTTTATAGTCGGGCACTCCCTATTGTCCTATTCTTGGCCACATTCCTATTATTCTATTTTTTATTGTTCTATCCCCGTTTACATTCCTTCATTCTAATTTTACTCGTTATGGACAATATCCCCACATGCTCTGCATACCTTATTGTTCCACATTCCTTATTCCACATGTCGCTTCTTAAACCTATATAAGTAGGGCATGTACATACTTCCTCATTCTGGGTATCAACTAGGCTTAGGCCTCTTACCTTCCCTCTCCTCTGTAAAGTCCTCTACTTGGGTCGGTACTTCAGCACCCCCCGAGTACCTCCTCTGTCCCAAATTGGTAGCACACATGGCAAGTAGGGTGCAATGCACGAGTACATTGAAGCCAAAGCCACTACTTCCGGCCTGCAGGACTTGGCTGTTACCCGTCTGCATCCTCGGCATTACCAAAGTTTGACAGCCTGACAGTATACCCAGAATCAAACTACTTCCCATGCCTTCATTTCTTATGAATATGGTCCCCACAAGACACCTTTTTAATGATCTTTCTATCTTCTTATTCAGAACCGGGTTCCCCAGTAACCCTTTCTAACTGCTTTGACTCAGGATCTGCTCATAGTTATCGGATCGTCTTACTCCTGGAAAGGTCCCACTACCTTGACCAACCCAGTTCGGCTCAATTCTCCAACAATACCACCAGTTCGGTTGTTACCGAATCCACAGAATTGACTACTAGGTGTCCAAAAAGACAAATCCATGCCCCAGCATTTTCAACCAAGTACCAGTATATATTTGGAAACCATCCACTTCAGAAGAATTTCAGTCTTTCCTGCCAACCAGGAGGCAATGCCCCACCCTCAGCATCCTGTCTGGCATACTTGATCAATCAGCATCAGCTCATAGTCTATTTGAAAATTTCCTTTATGATTATGCTCTGTCTTAGAACCCTTCTTGATCTAGTACTGCTTGCTAACCGCATAGACATGTTCATTAGATCTTCTGTCCAGACAACTTCAGTCCAACCATCCATCTGTCACATTACTAGATCCATCGGTCGGCAATATTTGGTCACAACTCACTCACCCGCTATAATCCGTTGATTGACAGGGTATTGGGCAGTATTACATTCCATCACACCAATGGCCTGTTGATTTTTGGCCTCTTAGCCATCTTCTGCCTTGTCTGCGGTTGTCTAATTTTTGGCTACCTGTTTAGCAGTAACCCCGTTCTTGATCATTCCTGGGGCTACCGCCCCTACTGAAATCTCCTCCTCATCCACCCCCTCCGTACCCTTGGTGGCTTCTTGCATTGCCCGCTCCACCTTTTCTTTCTCCTCCCGATCATGCTGATGGGCAATCCATCTCTCTTCGAACCCCCGCTCATTGTTATCGGCTTCAGCACCCATTTCTTCTGATTTTTTGATTTTTGATGGGATGGGGTGATATGGTTGGCTGATGGGAAGCCTAGAGACTTCCCAAACAATCCATGACACCACATTTAGGCGTCCTGAACCCTAATTTCAATCTCCGACTACCAGCTTCATGGGTTCAGCCACTAAGGGGGGGATACTGTCAAGTACACGTACCGAGATCCCAGTAATTCAGCAGTGCCAACTGAGCAGTCAGACTATGTCCACGTACAAGTGCCCATGCCGCATGCAAGTCACTTGGTATGCCAGTCTCAGCTCAGCACATCCACCATCCACATTCCTTGTTCCCATCCCTCATCTACTCTACGCCATTCACCATCCATTAATCCCACCCCACCTACTCCTTACTCCTCGACCCATCTTACCTTGGGACATCTGACCATTGTTTTATCCTCGGTCCTAACCCATTGTTTTATAGCTGGGCACTCCCTATTGTCCTATTCTTGGCCACATTCCTATTATTCTATTTTTTATTGTTCTATCCCCATTTACATTCCTTCATTCTAATTTTACTCGTTATGGACAATATCCCCACTTGCTCTGCATACCTTATTGTTCTACATTCCTTATTCCACATGTCGCTTCTTAAACCTATATAAGTAGGGCATGCATGTACATACTTTCTCATTCTGGATATTGACTAGGCTTAGGCCCCTTACCTTCCCTCTCCTCTGTAAAGTCCTCTACTCAGGTCAGCACTTCGGCACCCCCCGAGTACCTCCTCTGTCCCAAATTGGTGGCATGCACAGCAAGTAGGGTGCAATGCATGAGTACGTTGAAGCCAAAGCCATTACTTCCGGCCTGCAGGACTTGGCCGTTACCTGTCCACATCCTTGGCATTACTGAAGTTTGACAGCCTGACAATATGCTTAACAAGTATTCATGTCAGCCTCGAAGGGCTGAATTTCAGACCTTGCTAGGCAATAGGGATGTCTTTCAAGTCAAAGAGCATGAAAACAAGAGACATACGATTGGGAGCATGACATGTTCGTCCTCAGGCAAGTCAAGTTGGTAGATGTATGCTGTTGAAGTCAGGGTGAGGCAAAGAGTGCTGGCAGTATTGTTATTTCTGACAGCCCTCTTAGTATGTTCTATGTGTCAAAGTATCACCATGCAGAGACATTCCATCTCTGGCATGCACTCTGCCCACATACATGTGTGATATACCGTTAAAGATAAAAACACACTGGACAACATTGGAAGGTAATACAGATGTAACATGTCACATTTGCATGCCCTCCCTCATGGCATTAGTTTGGCTTTGACCACCTTGTGGCCTCCCTATTGGATATCATGCACAAGAGCCATCTAGGGCTTGCTGCCCAGCAGTACAGCAAACAGTTATGGGCATCTTGAGAGGGTCCATTCCAGTAATCCCAGCAAGGAAGCATGAGGCTCTGTGACAACCTATTCAATACAAATGCAAGCATTGTCCATGAGCTAGCCTCCTCTATCTTCCACATCTTCCCGGCCACCTATATTCTTGTCATCTCCAACCATGTCAACTCTACAGTTCCTATCATTGTCTTGGTCCTTGAGAAGAATGGCACCTTCAATCCCTACAAGCTATTTTGTTTAGACCGTGCCCCTTGCATGTGTCTGGTGGTCCCTGGTGGACTCTTCGTTCCTTTTGGGTCATGTCTGGGCTACTGCATATGCCCCTGGTCGTCGTTGGTTCGAGATATGCATGGTATCGTAGTTTGTAAGTATAAGGGGCCACTCGTTGCTGTGATGATTGTCATCATGCATGTTCACCGGTAGGCTCATTTTGGCCAACAGTGCTTCACTCCCGTATGTCATTGGTTCTAGATCTACACGGTAGGGTCATAGTCGTAAGTCTTAGGTGGAAGGGGCTGCACATTGCCTTGACAGTCGTCATCACGCATGTTTGCCAGTGGGCTCGTTATGGGCAATGTTGCTTCGTTCCCTCTTGGGTCATGGTCAAAGTGTAATAGATGTGTATGTATGTCTTTGTCTTTGTACTGAATAGTACTGCCTTGCACATTGTGTGCGTCATGGCTGATTTTCATGAGCGGGTGCCATCTGCAAGTATGTCCACCAACTAGCCTTCGGATTGTCAGGTCCTGCATTCCAATAGACTTTGGCTTGGCTGTGATCAATGGGTGCCACCCATGGCTCAGTTCCAGGAGTCCTAGGTCAATTCCCAGCATTGCCGGGGCCTATAACCTGTGAAAATATAAGGACTGAAATACTGAAATACTATCTCAGTCTCTTAGAGAAGAGCTCATATTAGAAGTATTTAGCTATCTGAAATACTATCTAAAAAGATGGTTAACAATTGTATGGAATATTAGAATAAACTTAGACTCGTACATCAGTCTCTTGGAAAAGAGCTGAGGTCACAGAGTCACACAACTGCAAAATATAACACCCAAATTCAACCTCCTACCAAAGGTGGTTATCAGGGATAATAATGAATAAAACCTATACCCCTGCTCCAATACCATCAGGTCCAGGTTGCCAGTAATCAGAAGAAGAGATGTTTGGGCTGAATGTCAAATCCTTAACAGTGCTGAGGGTGCCAGCCCGAGGGAGGACTTCAGATGGGAGGAGAGAAGACAAGGAGGCTTACACCAAGTTGATATCCAGAATGAGGAACTATCTACATGTGTGTGCTACTTATATAGATTAAGAAGCGAGATGTGGAATAAGGAATGGAGAACAACAAGGTATGCAGAGCATGTGGAGGCATTGTGTTAAGTCCATGTGTCAGGTGCTTAGCTAGATACTTCTGGAAGGGTTTCTGGAGGCTTCCGATGGGTTTCTGTGAGGGGGGTCGGGACTCCAATGATGGAGAGACTAGAGATCGCAGGTCTGCGGATGGAGATGGAAAGGCAGAAAGACGAGAAGCACTGGGGGCTTAGAGCTGTTTGCGGTATTAGGTCGTATGACTAGTCGTTCGAGTGTTTGAGGTCAAAGGGACTTGGCTTCAACTTATGTGTTGCGCCCTCCTCGATCGTCTGTCCCTAATTTCAGAAAGTTGGAAAGTTTACCAGAACTGAATCAGAAACTATGATGCAGATTAAGTCAATATTTGTACTGGCAAATAGTCCAGTTGACTGGGGGTTTATATACATGTAACTAATCCTTGTACTATCTTTTGCCGATTAAAGACAAGGGGGAGGAAGGAGTACACAGGGCTAATAGAAAAAGGAGAACAAGGAAGTGAGGTACGCGATGATCCTGGGCATTGTTTATCAAGAAGCAGAACCTAGGTCACGGAATTGTGGGGGTTTGGGATTACAGAACTTTGGGTTGATGCAACAGATTTGCAGAAAGCGATTGTTCTGGACTTTTAACGGTCGGAAAGTCCTGGAAAAGGTGCAGGTGGTTGTGGGGACTAATATGGGTTTATTGGGGACATGGGCCATAACACATTGTCCACAATGATCAAGAATAGAATGAAGGAATGTAAACAAGATTAGAACAAGGAAAATAGGATAATAGGAATGTGGCCAAGAATAGGACAATAGGAAGTTGTTAAGTCTCGGTAATGCCGATATTGTGGACGGGAGTCGGTCAAGTCCTGCAGACCATTTGAGGTGGCTTGGCTTCAATGTGCTCTTGCATTGCACCCTGCTCTTCCATGCATGCCACTAATTTAGACTGAAGAAAGACCCAGGAGGGTGCCAAGAGTGTTAGCCCAAGTAAGGGACTTTAGACTAAAGAAGGAGAGATGAGAGGAGGTAAACCAAGTTGATATTCAGAGTGAAGAACTATCTACATACATCTGCTACTAATATAGGTTAAGAAGCAAGATGTGGAACAGGGTGGTATAAAGAATGGAGAACAATAAGGTATGAAGAATCATGTGGAGGTATTGTCCACAGTGATCAAGAATAGAATAAGAAATGTAGGTGAAAATAGAATAATGAAATATGGCTGAGAATAGAATAATGAGAGAGTGAATGAGAATAGAACAATGAAATTGGCTGAAGATAAAACAATAGGGCCATGACTGAATAATAAATGAATAACAATTGTTCCTCAGGGAAACAGGTAAGGGAAGGGATGGGTAATGAGGGAATAGTGATGGATGTAGGGTGTGGGACGAGAGTGGTGAACCAGATAATGTCCCGAATGTACCGAGCTGGGGGTGTGAACGGGTGATGGAAGACTTGTCACTGGTGTGTGGCTAAGGTCAGTCGGTCAGTATTGCTGAGTTACTGGATACTCGGTATGTGTACTTGACAGAAGTAACCGACTATAAAACAATAGGGTTATGGCCAAGGATAAAACAATGATCAAATGTCCCAAGGTAAGGCAGACCGAGGAATAAGGGGTAGATGGGGTGGGATTAATAAATGATGAATGAGGAAGGAGTGGATGAGGGATGGGAATAAGGAATATAGATGGTGAATGTGCCAAGCCGAGACTGACATACCAAGTGACTTGCATATGGCTTGGTCACATGCATGGACATAGACCAATTGCTTGGTCAGCAGTGCCAAGTTACCAGATACTTGGTATGTGTACTTGACAGATTGTAGACTTGGAAAAACTTATTATATTTCTTGAACATTTTGCTACCTATTTATACAAAAGTACATAGGAGTAAAATGGCAATGAAAAATGGGAAAACTGTTTATCATTATTTAATTATGAGAAATGATTGTTTATAGGAGAAGGATGGTGGAGTTTTGGGGATGTATGGAAAAAAGAAAGAAATACAGTGTCCAGTTTCTAGTCCATATGTGAAGGTCTGGATTTGTTGTCTAACTAGTCTCAACTTGATGTTGGGGTTAGATGGCTGGAGTAGTGATCCCTCGGCTTGATGTAGTGGAATAGTATGTATGCATGTGTTTGCACCTTGACTCAACTTGGTTTGGAAGTATGCTCGACTCGTGTGCACATAATGCACGTGTGTCTCGAAAACTCGGCTCGACTCATTAGTAAATGAAATAAGATAAATAAAGATACTTATGTGCAACTTCAACAATTATGACTGAGGTTTCCATATCTTATTTCCATGTCTTGTTATTTTTTGCATACATTTCTTATACTACCCTGTTTTATATCAAGGTCTCTTATCCCCATTTCTTTGACTATAAAAGTAGCATACTTTATGTATCTATTTCTTTGTTCTGATAATTGACAACAGCAATCATCTGTATAACTCTTAATCTCTTTATCCAAGTCCACACTTGGGCCAATACTCTCAGCACTCTCCTGAGTATCTCTTCTGAAATTTAATGGCCTTATGGAAGAAGGGTGCAACACATGAATACATTGAAGCCAGCCATGTCCATTTGGTCTGTTGGACTGGGCCGATACCCCACCAGCATTGTGTTCTCAGCACTATTGCACTAGTGTTCAGCTCATACAGTCTCAGCACCTTGGTGCTTTACAATCTCCCCTGTGACATTGCGGGATGACTCATCATCCCAATACACAACAGAGTTATCCTATAAGGAATGTAGCAATGGATCAGATATCAGAAATAGAAATGACATATTGGAATTGAGAATAAGGAAAGTAGAGCAGAACATATAAGGAAATATTAAAAGTTATAATGGTGAAGTAGTCAATAGAAATACTGAGAACAATGTATGAGCATGTGGAGGATGGACATAATAAATAGCTCATAATTGAATGTTGCATGCAATGCCAAGACAGAATAGGCTGACTATGTGAGGTGCACTGAATTTGAAAGCTAATGGAGCATATGGCTGAAATGGCAAATGAGGCTGAGTGAGGCTAAATGCGGCTGGTCTGAATAATTGGGGATGTGAGCGTAGTGGTTCCTAATAGCAAGTCATTGTACAACAGTGAATCTATGATTTTTGAACCATTCATGGGCCTTTTTGCAGGTATGTTTAGAGTTATTATCTTGCTGAAAGATGATATCCTGAGGAGTTTTGCTATTGTTATGGCCCATGCCCCAGATTGATCCAACTTGTAACTATACTACCACTCCACCCATCCCCAATGATTTTCCAGCTGTGCCATTAAGAAACCGATCCTCTGCCTGTCCCTCTGGGATCCTGCAGTCCTATGATCCTGCAATTCTGCAATCCTGCAAGATGCGGGCAGGGAGTGGCCAAGTCCTGCAGGCTGAAAGTAGTGGCTTTGGCTTCAATGTACTTGTGCATTGTGCCCTACTTTCCATGCGTGCCACCAATTTGGAACAGAAGGGATACTCGGGGAGTGCCAAAGGTGCTGGCCCAAGTAGAGGACTTTTACAGGAGAAAGGGAAGGTAAGGGGCCTAAGCCTACTCGATACCCAGAATGAAGAAGTATGTACATGCATGTCCTAATTATATAGGTTAAGAAGTGACATGTGGAATAAGGAATGTGGGACAATAAGGTATGCAGAGTATGTGGGGGTATTGTCCACAATGAGTAAAAATAGAATGGAGGAATGTAGATGGGGATAGAACAATGAAAGTAGAATGATAGGAATGTGGCCAAAGATAGGATAATAGGGAGTGACTAACTATAAAACAATAGGGTTGTGGCTGAGGATAAAACAAGGACAGGATGTCCTGAGGTGGGGTGGGTCACGGAATAAGGAATGGACAGGGTAGGATTAATGGATGGTGAATGAGGTAGAGTGGGTGAGAAATAGGGATGGGGAATGTGGATGGTATAAGGGAAATCCCAGCAGCACCTGAGGACTATCACGCAGGGCCTAGCAATGGGGGAAATCCTAAGACTTGATTACTCTTGCATATATATAAGGAGAGGGACTTTACCTAGCAATGGGGGAAATCCTAAGAGGAAAACCTAAGTCCCATTGCTAGCGAGTCCTGCGCTCTATATACCCTATACCCACATGTTGCTTCTCCATCATACGCTACCCTTCCTCTGGTTCCAGTAGTACAATCTACCAAACGCCCGCAGGCCTGACCCCAGGAGCCTGGCCTAGGGCCTCGGTGTCTCGGCTTGGCACATGATGGGAAGGTCGGTCGGTTGTTGGCCCATGAGGGCGAGTCTGTCAAGTTCTCACAACTCCCATTACTCGGTCCTCCCCTCCATAGGTGTCTCTCTCATCTACCACTGCCGTCCCATTGTGCCAAGACTTCAGAAGACCATATCAGTCTGCCAGTTAGGTGACTAGTGCTTGGCTCAGGAAAATAGACGGATTGTCCCCTGACAGATGGTGGATGTGCTGAGCCAAGACTGGCATATCAAGTGACTTGTATGCGGCTTAGACACTTGTGCATGGGCGTAGTCTAACTGCTTGGTTAGCACTGCCGAATTACCGGACACTCGGTACGTGTACTTGATACAATCCTGTGATTCTATGATCATGTAGTCCCATTATTCCATGACAGGCATCTCTGGGATTCCTGAGTAACTTGTTCCCCTTGTTCTTTCATTTTCTATTCATCCCCTTGTATTTTCTCTCTCCCCTTGTCTTTTTACCAGACAGTAGATAATACAAGGTAGACCATGAATGTATATAAATCCTCAGTTGACTGGACTGTTTGCTAGTTCAAATATCAACTTAATTTGCATCTTAGTTTCCTAACTTAGTTTCTGGCCTAATTCCAACTCAGTTTCTGCACTCACATTCTCCACCTTTCCAAAATAAGGGGCAGATGATTGAGGAGGGCACAACATATAATTTGAAGCCAAGTCCCTCCAACTGCAACAACTAGTCATCTAAGCCTTTGTCGCAAGTCGAACGCCTGTCTAAGTCCCAGCGCTCATTGTCTGCCATCCAACATGTTGGTCCCTTACAACAATCCAATCCTTTGACCTTTGACCCTTCATCAATGGCAGAATACCCTGACCCCTGCAGAATCTTTCAGAATCCTGTTTTAACAAGCACCTGACACATGGGTTTGACAGCTG
>QLPI01008549.1:0-17663 GCA_003314275.1 Chroogomphus rutilus
TTGCTTGGTATTCACGCAACTGGCTGTCAAAACGGAGGGCATATGACTTCCACTTGTCATACATTGTTGGAATGGTCTCCAGTGTGTAAATCCTCTCCACCACCTGTGGGGACATGTTCCTTTTGAGCAAGGCAACATATCCTTCATCATTATACCTCACCTGTGACCTATGTTCCTCAAACTCCACAAAGAACTCTGTTGCTGGCCTTCCTCCTTGCCTCAGCTGCTCCAGCTTTCGTTGAGCCATTTCTTTCTTGTTTGGGTCATGGAATGTTATCAGCAGCTCAGTACAGAATTCCTCCCAACTCTGGTAGCTGCATGTTCCTGCTTCCAGTTCCCCTGTGATACGACTTGCCCAATGAGCCACAAACTTCACTTTCATATAGGACAAGGCAAAGCGGATCTTTCGCATATGGTCCACTTTGAAATATGATGCATCGTCCTCAAAGTTCAGGTAGAGCTCATGCAGGAAGATATCAATCTTCTCTGATGAGCCGTCAAATGGTTCTGGTCTTGCAATTTTGCCAGCTGATAGGATAGAGGAGGTGGTTGTAGATGTCAGCTGGGGTGTTTGGGCTTGTAGTGACGCTAGGTGTTGGTTAAGGTGGTGTGTCTGGTTGTTCACCATTGCAGTCAGGTCTGCATTGTTTTGCTGCAGGCTTGCGAATTTGTTGTAGGAGATCAACATCCATGATAGGGTGTTGTAGGGATATGATAGTCTTGAGCTAATGTCAGCAACAACAAGAGCTTCAATACTGAGAACGGAAGAGGGAAATGAGCAATGATACTTGTCGGTGTATTGACCAGCTCAAGACTGAGCTTTAACTAATTACCTAGGAACTATACATATGGTCTGGCGGAGTAGCGGAGTCCAATAACAAGTAATAGAGAAAGGAGTGGAGAAATCATGACAGATAGCGAGTATGGCTTGTAGAGCTGCAAATTTAGCGGTGGGTGCATAGGTTTCCATGTAGTCCAGTCCTGGTTGTTGACTAAACCCTTTTTCAACCACTCTACCTTTGTATCGTTCGATGCTTCCGTCCGTATTACACTTGACTTGAAACACCCACCGCGACCCAATGGCCTTTCTGCCGGCTGGAAGTTTGACTAGTTCCCATACTCCGTGGTCAACGAGTGCTTTGATTTCTTCAACTGTGGCTTCTAGATAGAGATCCCCATCTGGCCGCTTAAGTGCCTCTGCTAGGGTACGTGGTTCGATATCATTGGCTTGTAGAACGGCTTCTACAGCTGACATAGGAGTAAGGAACGAGTCTGGCAGAGTTTGGCACGTCTCTGCTTTATCAATCACCTTCCATTCAGATTCCACGTCTAAGTTTTCAACTCATCGATGTATTCTGCTGTGGTCTATCTCCCAGGAGGTACCTGGGGGTCTACGGACTCGTGTACTGTGCCAGAGAGGCAGAGTAGATGGATTTACTGGTGAGTCTAGGTCATTTTCTATTGGAATCTCAATTGATGGAGGTTTGGCCGTGTCAGGTGGTGTGATTCACAAACCCATAAAGTTAAGTTCGTCAAATTTTGCATCGTTGCTTACTATTAACTTCCATGTTTCAGGGTCATAGAATTTCCATCCTTTGATTCCAGTAGGATAGCCGACAAAGATGCACTTTCGAGTGTGTGATCCCAGGTTGTTTCTTAAGTCTTTCTGCACATGTATGTATCCTGTACATCCCCAGACCCTGAGGTGACTGACGGAGGGTTTTCTGTTATACCATGCTTCGAACAGTGTTTTATTTTTGAGAACATGTGTTGGGCTCCTATTCCATATATGCACAAAGGCAGATAGTGCCTCTCCCCAGAAGATGGCTGGTAGTTTGGCTTCAGACAGCATTGTGGTGATGGCTTCACTTGCTGTTCGGTTTCCTCTTTCAGCATCTCCATTCTGCTGTGGCGTATCTCGGACGGTATGTTGGTGCTCTATGCCATGTAGTGATGTAAAGGCCTCAAACTCTGTTGACATCCATTCCCCTCCTTTGTCATCCCAAAGACACTTGATCTTGGAACCCAGTTGTGTTTCAGCCTATGCCTTGAACTGTTTGAAAGCAGTGAGTGCTTCGCTTTTCTTGCACAAGAGATATATAGTTTTAAATCGTATTTTATCATCTATAAAGATTACCCAGTATCGGAAGCCTGAGTGTGTTCTGACTGGGAGTGGACCATGAAGGTCGGTGTGTATGAGGTCAAGTGGTTGCGTAGATCGCGTGAGTGATGTTGGGAATGCAGCTCGGTGTTGTTTTCCAGCAAGACAAGGTTCACAAATAACAGGAGGAGGCTTGTTTGAAGTGAGTTTTATTCCATTTACCAGGTGATTGTTGATGAGCAACCGGATACTGTCAATATTTAGATGGCTGAGGCAGCGATGCCAGAGGGTGAGATCAAGGCTCGTGATATTGACATTTTCACTGAGGAGCATTGTAGTCCCACTCAACAAAGCAACATTGTCATTGTTTACTTCAGCAGTGAAGAGGAGCTTGTTGTCTTGGACAAAATTGACACGGTCTTTCTTTATGGAAACAGTGAATTTCTTTTTTTGGGTAAGAAAGGGGATTGACAATAAATTGTTCCATAGTGCAGGGACATGTAACACTCTGGTGAACTCGACTCCTTGAAACTGTTTTCCATCTACTTTAGAGATAAACTGTACAGTTCCAATCCCTGTGGCATATACAACTTTGTGATCGGCAAGTCAGATCAGAATGATAGCAGGAGTAAAGTTTCGCAACCAGTGACGGTGAGGTGTCATATGAGCTGTGGCGCCTGAATCTACAATCCATCGTGAGTTGGATTCTGTTACTGGGATGATAAGGGAAGGATTGCTTGCATTTCCAGCAAACTCAGATGTGTTGACTTCGTTAGATTCTTGTGCATCATGTGAGATTTGTGGGGTGACAGGTGACAATCCATTTTGTTTCATTGTCCGTTTAGCAGCTAACTGGCATTGTGTTTCCTTTTTAGCCCTGAGGTATCTGGTGCATACCTCTTGAGTGTGACCTTTATATCTGCAAAAGGTGCATATTTTGGGAGCGGTTTGTGTTGGAGTAGAGGCTTTAAGTGCTGCCATTGGTGTGACTTCCCTGTGACGTCTTTGTGCCTCTTCAGTCATGAATGCACTCTGTAATTTTTCTTTGTCGAGGTCTGTAAGTAACAGGGTAGCTGACACGAAGGATGAGTAGTCCTCTGGAAGTGCACGGATCATTGCCATGCATGCCAACTCTTGGTCTATCTTTTCCAACATGAACTTGTCTGGGCGTAAGTTTTGAATGGCAATTATTGCCTGATCAACTCCGTTCATGAGTGAGGACAAGGTTTCTTCAGGTTTCATACGAATTGCGAAGAGGTTGTCATATGCATTAAATCATGTACCTGGACGTTTCTGGAGATGTACGGCCTCGAGTTTGAGCCACATCTTGACTGGGTCTTCTGCAATGTCATTTAGATGAACACGTTGCTCAACTTGAACTCCAAGGAAAAGATCCCCAGCAGCCATGGCTGCTTCATCATCCCAAGCTTGACCCTTTTCAGCTTCTGTTGGTCTTTTTTGTTTTCCGGTGACGAGTGACCATAACTTTTTCTTTTGGAGAACTGCATGCATCTCTCCTTTCCACTGAGGATAATTTGTGTTGTTTAGCAGTGTAAGATGAAAGGTTGAGTTATCCATATTTGGTTGTATAGTGTCAATAGACATGGGATGACTTTGTAGGTCTTGAGTTATTATAGATCGTGTGAGAGGAGTAAGAGCCCGGGGCCCATAACCTGTTGGCAGAAACAATCTAATATGATTTCTTACTGCTCACACAGAACAAAGGTGTTAACCTTTGGTTTTGAGTCAATGGAAGAACAAAGATGAAAAACCAAAGTGCCGCTTTTGGACTTACATAAGCGGGCGCTTATATTGGCGCTTAGGAGTTGGGATAATAAAGAATAAAAGAAATAGAGAAAGAAAATAGCAGAGCTCTAGTGGTGAATATATCACCTTCAACAAAAAGTACCCACTCCTTGGGGATTCAAATATTGGATCACCTTCAAGTCTCGCTTTGTGTGCATCTACCTGATGAAAACCAAAGACCAGGCACTGGACACATTCAAGCAGTATAAGGCATTGGTGGAGAACCAGACTGGAAAGACCATAAAGCCCCTGAGAGATGACAAAGGAGGAGAATATTCTTCAAAGGAGTTTGGAGCATTGACCAACTCTTCTGGGATATTCAGACAGAAGACTGCACCAGCCACACCTCAGCAGAATGGAGTTGCAGAGTGCTTTAACCGGACATTGGAGGAAGGGATAATTTCCATGCTCCATGATGCAAACCTCCCTCTCACATTCTGGGGTGAAGCTACTATGGCATTTGTTGAAGTCCATAATTCCTCACTGTACCATCACACTCCTTTTGAATCCTGGCATGGTCGTAAACCCTCTGTCACCCACTTCAGGGCCTTTGGCTCCACAGCATATGTGCATATTCCCAAAGCCAAGCGACGGCACCTTGAGTCACACACAACAAAATGTGTCATGATTGGCTATGCTGCTGGCACCAAGGCATGGAGACTGTGGGATCCAGCAGCAAGATGAGTGATTATCAACAAAGATGTCATATTTGATGAATCTCCTCATTCTTCACCCAATTCTGGCACTGTTGCAAAGCAAAAACCACCACAGAGGCTGATTGACATCCCTGATGACCATCCTACCCACCACCAAGTGCTTATGCCTCCCCATATTCCTGCCATTGCAAATGATAATGATGCTCCTCCACCTGATCCACCACCAAGTCCAGATTCTCTTGCCCTTCCACCATCCCCTCCACCACCTGCTCTAAGACAGTCAGAACATATTCGTATTCCTCCTCAACCTTGGTGGCTAGTCCCAAATGCTGCCCAGTATTGTAATCCACCTCCTGTTCCTCGTCAGAGGGATCCAAATCAGGGGGTAGTTACTGAGAATGAGGGGGTGGAACAGGCTGACTCTGCCATGACATTTCCTCAGCACCCACTTTATGAACTTGTCTGCCTCAGTGATGCTCCAGTTCTCCCAGAACCACTCACCTATAAAGAAGCCATGTCTCAAATTAATGCACCATGGTGGAAGGAAACTTGTGGAGATGAATATCAGTCGCTGATGGACAACAATGTGTGGACTGTGATGGATCTCCCTCCTGGAAAGAAGGCCATTGGCTCCAAATGGGTATTCAAGCTGAAAAAGCTTCCTGATGGTGCCATTGACCGCTTTAAGTCCAGAGTAGTAGCCAAGGGTTATTCTCAAAAGGCTGGCATTGACTTCACAGAAACATTTTCCCCTGTTGTGAGATTTAACACCCTCAGAGTGCTCCTGGCTATCACTGCATTGGAAGATCTTGAATTAGACCAAGTTGACTTCAAATCTGCCTACCTTAATGGCAAGATTGAAGAAGAGGTCTACATGGAACTTCCAGATGGATACAAGCAGGGAGATAAGGTTGGGAAACTGCACAAAGCTATCTATGGGACCAGGCAAGGAGGAAACAGATGGCATGCCAAGTTGGACCAGACATTTCACCAGATAGAATTCAGCAGATCCAAGGTTGATTCCTGTCTCTACATGTACCAGCAAGGCACTATCAAAGTCTACATCCCAGTCTATGTTAATAACCAGCTCATGGCCTGTAACAGTCAAACACATCTTGACAAAATCAAGGCCGAGCTTGCAAAACACTTTAAGATGAAAGACATGGGACCTGCATGGTACATTGTTGGACTTGAAATCCACAGAGACAGAGCCAAACGGACACTTCACATCAACAAGCACAAGTATATCTTGGATGTTCTCAAGCGATTCAATATGGAGAATTGCAAACCAGTTTCCACACCTCTTGATCCAGGCTGTCATCTCTCCAAAGACCTCTGCCCACAGTCTGAAGATGAGAGAGTGGCAATGAAGGACATCCCATATCTTGCTGCAGTTGGATGCCTGAATTACCTTGCTATTGGGACCAGACCAGATCTTCCACATGCTGTGGGTGAACTTGGCCAGTTTAACTCAAATCCTGGTCTAGGCCATTGGAAGGCTGTTCAACATGTGCTCAAATACCTCAAAGGTACTGCAGATCTTGGATTGACCTATGGTCCTCCTAGCCCTAGTCCCCAGCCAATGCTCCAGGCCTACTGCAATGCAAATTATGCTGGGGATGAGGACAGAAGGTGGTCAACAACTGGTTATGCCTTCTTCATTGGTAGAGCTGCAGTCAGCTGGAGCAGCAAGCGACAACCAACTGTGGCCACATCCTCCTCTGATGCTGAATACATGGCAGCCAATTTTCCAGGACGGGAGGCCATGTGGTTGAAACAGCTGCTTACTGAGCTTGGCTACCATATTCCACAACTCACCATTTACTGTGACAGCCAGCCTGCAATTGCTGTGTCCAAGAATCCTGAACATCACTCTCAAATGAAGCACATTGATGTAATGTACCATTGGCTCAGGGAGAAAGTTGAGAAGAAATTGCTCAAGCTCCAATTTGTGCCTACAGATGAGATGGTTGCAGATGTGCTCACAAAGGGACTTGTTAAGATGAAACATGAGAAGTGTAGGACATGCTTGGGAGTTTGTAGAAATGAAGGGAGACTTCATTAAGGGGGTGTATTGAGATATACTGAAGTCTCTTTTATGTTTCCAGTTGGTATGGCTGGTATTTGACCAGATATGACTTGTTTTATGTATTACATCTTCGATGTATTGATCTGAGTTTGAATTCAGCTTACATAATAATACAATTTTCACTGTTGCACTCCAACACTCAGATCAATGTGGATGAGGGCTGACATAACTTTCTGATCAGAGGTGCACTAAGAGTCAAATGGGAGGTTTGGGTGCTCTAAAATACTATGACGTGAGAGGGCTGCATTGGTGCGAGTGAGAAGAATTAAAGGAGGTACATGTTCGTCAAATCAGTGTGGCAAATGCATAAACTAATGGCCAAAGTGCTTCAAATCACTGAAAGAAATAATATATTTTCCTGCCGTTTCAAGAATTGATAATAAATAAATAAATAAACAAGGGAAAAGAATAGTAAACCGTCATGCCGTCATTTTCATATCCTACGACATAGTCCCCATTGTTCCCAGTGGAAAAGATACGATATATGCAACTACTTGGCCCCTCAAGTTGGTGGTCTTTTGTACTATCCTGGATCCCGTGTATGTGATTTCCAGCTAGTTTTGGTTTTTCCGGAGGATTTGTCTCCTCAGTCCGAGCTCCCAATTTAGGAAAAAACCTTCTGCTTATGCAGGACTCCTATCCTGTCCTGCTATCCGGTCCAGACTTATTCTTTTATTCAACAGCCCCAACAACTATAGGGTCATATCTTTATCGCTATTTTATATGAACCTGATCGGCATAGTGTGTTTTTATTCTCGCATTCTTTATGCGTGAGCTTGAGATCTATTCAACTTCCTTCTGGTCCTTGAAAATACATTCAGGACATCCTTCCCGGCTCCGTTTGATTTTACATATCCCATTTGCTTCCTTGAATACCAAGGAGTAGGTTATTCATTCTCACGGCCTATATGTTGTCTTGTTAGACAAAGGATCAGCAATCCACTTGGCTTAGGACTCATTTCGTAGCATTGGGACTCCTGTTAAATACATGAGAATAGGCTGAGTCAATATACAGAACAGCGATCATGAAAGAGTCATAAAGAAACAATGACCAGAAGATTTCATTCGGTAGAGAGTAATCAATCAGTAGCTCTTTTTCAACGAATCTACCTCAAGCTCCTCTTTAGCAACGACCTCAAAAACAGCCTGCTCTCCGTGCCTTCCTAGGCCAGATCCCACATTTCCAAATTTGACACGAACATTGAGGAGGGATGTATTTTGTACCGCAGCACTTCCAAAACCAGCCTCAAGCACAACAGAATCCAAATCCGGGTTTCTTGTTGCCACCAGAATTCGTGAAATGTGTTACGGCTTTCAACACCATTAGACTCTAGGCTCCTCAACCCCAACATTGCCACGGAGCTCATGACGGAGATAGCAATGACATATGTCATAATAAGTGATCGCCGATTGTATTGATAAACGCTCGCCGTGGATGGGATATGGGCAAGAACGGATGTGTTTCCAATGTTATTGATGTTCATGAAATTCAGCGTCATGTTGGCCATGAGATCGGTAAGGCCTTGGGAGAGATTGGTGATCCCGTCGGCCGTGTGGAGAGAATACGTGTTATAGGTGGAATGATCGTTAAGGACATATTGATCGCCCGTGACGAAACTAAAAAGGTTAACCTTCGTAATGAGGTTTCCTGTCCCGTTAAAAATCGGTATGGGATTGTGGAATGGAATTATTATTGTTCCCTGAAGATGAGCTGCAAACGAATCCGCCATGGCAAGTAAATTGAGATTTCGCCCCTCGCCTGTTGGATAGTAGTAGGTCTTTGTATCATTTTGGTAGTTGTCCGGAACTAGATCATGGACAAATTTGGTTGACGTTTTGAGGGGCAGGTGATACTCCATGAATTGGACGGTATTGACCTGTGTACCGTTGACAAACAGTATTTGGGCCTTGTAAGTCGCATTGTGGAATGTGCACACGGACCCACGGGCTGACCCAAATGTTTCATTTAAGCCATTGTTATCGTGTTTCACATCAACAGGGGCGTATGCGACGGTGATTCCATAGTGATCACGTTCGGCGGGTGATATGTTTGCGGAGATCGTTTCACCTTGAGAGCGCTCTTGAACAGTGAAGTTCAGTATCACAGATACTGAACCAACACCAGGATCGCTGATGGAGCAAGTATTGTCGTAGCATTTTAGGTACGCAGTTGGATGGTGTGGGATGGTGGAATTCGATGATCACCATTTGAAATTGATTGTGGATCAAGGTCTGAGCAACGCAGAGCAGTCGCAGAGTACGTCACATTGTACTGGCGACCAGGAACACATTGGTCGGGAATTTTCCAATGGATTCCAGTGCTTGACACCAGACCTTGTACAACAGTCCTGTCCCAGAGATCAGAAACTTTCCCATAAACATCTCCTGTCGTCATTTGGACGGCATTCGTGTCTCTATCAGTTCCAAAATCAAGTGTTGGCACAGTGATGGTTCGGATAGCGGCATCACCAAGACGCACAGTCAGTGATGGTGCCAAAACTGGTATCACGGAGGATGCGGTAATTGCAATGACAATGGCAATAGCGACTGGAGCCCGGGCGATGAGTGTCGGATGGAATATGCTCAAAACAGAGGGGTCACAGAGCAGTGCATCCAAGTCACTTATCTTAAAGGGGACCTTTCGAGCTTTGGACCAGGCCTTGAGTGTTCAATTAGACGAAAGTCTGTCACCTAATTAGATCCGACTACATGTTGTCACTCACTACTTGACAAAGACTTGTTCCAGCCGATAGTGAAAGCAGAAGCTTTACCGTAGTAGCGATGGCATTCTCAAATCGTCGAGTTGTTGACTGGCTCCAGAATCTAGCCACCTCTTTTCCTTCGAAATGGGCATCAAAGGAGTGGTGAAAGGTGGCAGCGACAACTGCGCCAACGATACACCCTACTATCAAGAAAGGCACTTTGAAACTAATTATCCCCTTCGCAGCTGTGGCATCGACCGGTTTGTAAGCAACCCGTTGGAAGTACTGGGACATAGGGATGGGAGAAGATATACTGATTGCCAAGGGGCTTATTGAGAGGTCCATACCCTCATAGAGTTGATTGATATAGGAACCTGTATCTGAACTCAGTTGGCTACGGCTGTGAGTTACAGTAAGTGGTACTTCTCCTGAGATCTACCGTACGTAACTGACAGGCTTCGAGGACTAACTGACAGGCCTCGAGGACTTCATTTTCTTCTCACCACCATGGTCAAACACGTTGTATGCTCGTTTGATTCAAACTTTCTCCATCTTGCAAGTCCGTTGTAGTGCTAGACATGGAGCAACACTCTTGCACAATTGCTCGCACTGGTAGCGGCAACACAAATACCTGATTCCGCTATTTGCCGCTTGGCTAAGCGCCATCCTAGAAGAATGGGCTCATGGGTTCTTCTCAAATCGCCTTGTTCATGCTGATTCGTACTACAGTTTCCTTGGCACGTTTGGTAAGGCAACTCTCCAGAAAAGAAGCAGTCATCTATTGAAGATTGAAGAGTAATCATTTACGACTAATGTCCGTTGATTATCGGACCATTACTCAGCATTGTTTCGCATCACGCTCATTTTGCCCCTCTTCAGTCTTTTACCATCGACTGAAGAGTGCGTATCGTTTGTTTACTCCTAAAGTAAGGTAGAAGACAAATGGTTTCTGTTTTGGAACCATAAATGAGGTAACCCAAGAACCATGACAAAACTTTGGTGTAAGAAAGCCTAATCAAGTTCTCCAACAAGATGAGGGCAAGTGGAAGCCTGTCTGGGTTGATGTCCAAAAAGAATTGTTTAGAGGGGGCCTTGGCAGGTGCCTTTTCAATTACATGTAGGAATAATAGTTTGTGTACATGTGTCAAGTCCACGTACCGAAACCCATCCGTCGGCAGTACCAACCAAGCAACCATCCTAGGTTCAAGCCTAAGTGACCATGCCGCATGCACATCAATTGGTATGCCGGTCTCAGCTCGGTACATCCACCACCCAAAACGCCCTCTCCTCGGTCCGTCTCACCTCGGGACTTCCTGTCCTTGTACTATCCTTGGTTACGAGCCTTGTCTTATAGTCTGGCACCTCCTATTGTCCTATCCTTGGATACATTCTATTATTCTGTCCTTTATTGTTCTATTCCCATCCTACATTCCTTGTTCTAATTTTACTCGCTGTGGACAATAACCGCATGCTCTGCATACCTTGTTGTCCCACACTCCTTATTCCACATGTCGCTTCTTAACCTATATAAGTAGGACATGCATGTACATATTTTCCTCATTCTGGGTATCGACTAGGCTTAGGCCCTTCTACCTTCTTCTCTTCTGTTAAGTCCTCGACTTGGGCCAGCATCACCAGCATCCCCCCAAGTATCTGTCTGTTGCAAATACAGTGGCATGCACGGCAAGTAGGGCGCAATGCACAAGTACGTTGAAGCCAATGCCACTACTCTTGGCCTGCAGGACTTGGCCATAGTCCGCCCGACCTTTCGCCAACACCCCTTGGCAGTACCGAAGTCTGTGAGTAACCAACGCTTGACAACATGAACTATTATTCTACCCTTGCCTAGGATTATTTCCACAGATGTTCTATAAATCTGATTTAGTTATTTTACTATATTTTTGCATACCTTTTATGTTTTAACTGAGAACCCTTTGTCAAGCACTGACCTTTGGATCAACGTGTCTATGAGAAAGTGGCACTGGCCTTTGGACCAACATACCAGAGTGGGTGGCACTGACCTTTGGATCAATGTACCTAAGGGTGCTTGATGCACAAGATAATCCGATGGACTATGGGTGATGATTGTTAGAACAAGGGACTATTAAGTAATTTTATATATATCTTCTACACTAAACATCCATTATCTCCCCCAACAATTCCCCAATCAATACGAGACTCTATACCAGGACTCCACACACCATGAGGAAGATACACAAATATTCCCATGATTTTAGGAGTGGATTTTACCCCACACTGTCTACCCGGCCCCATACCTAGCCCCAAGGGCCGGCTCACATCACTCGGGCACGTTGGGAAGGAGATTTACTGGCATGTTCTATTTCATTCAGTTTATCTTGAATTCTATTCTATTTCTATCCTATCCCCTGTGAAGTTTTCATTCCATATCATTCCCACCGCCTATATGCAGGTGTACCACACATACGGCTGCATTGGGCCAGCTTCTAACTTCACTCTGTGAAGTTTTCACTTATAAATAAATCTTCTATTTTATATATAACACAAGTAGTTTGTACTAGTATAACAAGCAGTTCCAATTGTATCGTTGTCCCCCCATCTCACTAGCCATTGGGCTATACTTAAATACCTTTCACTCATGCTAAACCGAAGGTTAAGTGCCCAGTGCATACTTCCTATTCAGGACTAGGACACCAGCTACTCGTCGTATGGCAAGGCCAGGTCACAGTTGGGTTTCCAACACAATATATTATATTATATTACTACATACTATATCTTACTTTTGGGAGAGCCACAAACATATAAACCGACGCTTTGGCACCCAAGCCGGATTCCCGGATCGGCACCTAAGCAGAGAGTAAACCCAGGACTCAACTCCCAGTAGAGTTGTCATAGGGCAACGTATTTCCTGTAGATAAATATATCTAAATTCATAGTAAAATCTGGGAGATCATTCCCCTCATTATCCAACCAACTCTCCGATATTGTAGCATGGGAAAACCCTAGGAAACCCTATCTGCCAGACCCAACTACAATGATTAGATAGATTGTTAAGTTACTTTTATGCTACAGAACTAGTCTCTATATATACTAATTCTAAGCTGATTATGTAACTCCCTGATAAGGCAAGACCTTCCTGAAATTAGTGGAAGGGTGTGGAAAGGAATGGAAGGTCCTAGAAGCCTGTGGCAGTTATGAGTCACCCTATAGTCCCTAATGAGTCATATTCCCATGGCTGGCAGTCTGGTGACTGGTCAAGTCACAAGATATTAATAGTAAGTGAGCCGAGCTTCTGGGCTGACCTACTGTGTAATAGTTATTATATAAGCCCAGGAATTTGTTTTAAAATTGAGTCTTGAGAGCCTGAGCTAGCAGTTTGGTGCCATTTTCTATGTGTGTAAGTATTTGGCACCTGGGTGTGGGTCCTTGCAGTGTGGACCTTTTTATAGTTTGTTTCTGTCCGAACAAAGCCAAACATCCCTTGTTCAGTATCATGAAGCCTCTCTCTGCTGCTAAAGTTGACTCTATCATCCAATTGCTCAAAACTGGTCATTCTGGCCACTACATCTCCTCTTACCTTGGTGTCTCTGTTAGCTCTATCTCTACCATTCGCAGGAAACACTGTCCTGATATACCCAAGGCCACTGGTGGTCACCCATCCAAGATATCCCCCTCCAACATCTACCATATTGTATCGCTCATGCAAAGAGGGAAGATTGAGAATATAACCCAGGGTACCCAGGTGCTCAAAAACATTCTCAATGAACCAGTGACATTCAAAACTGTAAGGAGGAACCTGAAGAAGGCTGGGATGATGTCAAGCCCACAATACCATGCTCTGATTTACTCGGCAGTACCGACCAACCAACCCTTACCCATATCATCCCTCATCAGTGTGTGGCCTCGGCTCAGTACATTCAGTTCATCATTCAGTTTATTATCCCTATCCCACCCTCCTATTCTTTATTATTCCCTGTCCTTCCCCTTGTCTGTTTACCCTCGGGACATTCACTCTTTGTTGCCACTCGGCAGTGGCCCTATTGTTTTATGTTCGGCCACTCCCATTGTTCTATTCTCACTCGCTCTTTTGTCCTCGGCCATACTTTATTGTTCTATTACTGTCCACATTCTTTGTTCTATTCTTGATCATTGTGGACAATACTTCCACATGATTCTTCATACCTTATTGTTCTCCATTCCTTGTGCCACTCTGTTCCACATCTCACTTATTAGCCTATATAAGTAGCCAATGTATGTAGATGGTTCTTTGTTCTGGAAATCAACTAGGTTTATACCTTCTTGTCCTCCCTCCTCCTGTCCCAAGTCCTTTACCTGGGCCGACATTCTCGGCACTCTCCCGGGTATCCCTCTGTCCCAAATCGGTGGCATGCATGGGAAGTAGGGCGCAATGTACGAGCACGTTGAAGCCATGCCACTACTTCTAGCCTACAGGACTTGGCCATTACCCATCCGACCCTTCGGCAGTCCTGGAGCCTGACAGATGAATGCAGTTGTAAAGAGAAAGAAGCCACTTCTTAGTGCAAAGCATAGGAAGGCAAGGAGGGAGTTTGCAGAAGCTCATGTGGAGTAGACTCTAGAGGACTGGAAGCAAGTTGTCTGGTCAGATGAGATCAAAATCAATCAATTGGGATCAGATGGAAGGAGATGGGTGTACAAAAAGACTGGAGAGCCTTTGAATGATAGGCTAGTTGAGGGAACACTGAAGTTTGGTGGAGGTTCTGTGATGGTATGGGGTTGTATGTTGTGGGAAGGACCTGGCTATGCTGCCAAAATTGATGGAAGGATGGATGGGGAGTTGTACAGGCAGATTTTAGATGATGAGCTTCAGGCTAGCCTAGAGTATTAAGATTCTACTGACATTATTTTTCAACAGGATATTGACCCCAAGCACACATGTAAGAAGGCTACTGAGTGGTTTTCTGACCATAGCTATGACGTCATGAAGTGGCCAGCTCAGTCCCCTGACCTAAACCCCATTGAACACCTCTGGACTATTGTTAAAAAGTACCTTTCTGACTATGAACACCCCCTAGTAGAGTGCATGAGCTATGGGAGAGGATTGGAGTAGAATGGGAGAAGATAGAGCCAGAGGTGTGTCAGAAGTTGATTGAGAGCATGCCTAGAAGGGTACAGGCAGTGATGAGAGCAAATGGGGGCTTTACCTGATGAGATTATGAGCAAGTACAGTAGGATTGGAGAATTCTTTAGGCAGCTATTTAATTTATCTCCTCAGTATAGTCAATAACTGAGTGTATATTCAAAAATATACCTATTTAATTTATCTTACAAAAGAATTAAAAGAGAAATTAGCCCTGAGGCTTTGTACATAATATTATACAACTCACCTCCTCAGTATAGTCAATAACTGAGGAGGGAGGCTTGCGCGGGTCGTGTCTCACCCGCATATACCTTGCAGCCAGCCCTTGACCCTATTGAAGGTTTGAGCCAGGCTGCCGGTTCCAAATCCAGGGAGCTGGCCACGCTAATCGCGTCGTGCGTGGACAAGCGCCCGTAAGTAGCGTACATAGTAGAATACGAATAACTCCCTCAATAATGAGGGTAAAAATACAAATAAAATTGTGAAAAATAAAGAGTTCAAAGGTGCACAGGATGATACCGAAATCGATATGATACTACAATATATTGAGATTGCTCTCTCAGGGGTGAGATGCAAGTTTGCACCCAACATTACCAAGTACTGATATATACCATGTCTTGTTTAAAAAATGTGAGGGACAAAACCATTCAAATACTTCATTTTTTCAAATAATTAATATCTTAATGAATATTGAGAGTTAGATAATCATCTTGATTGTGACCACAAGTTCAGAAGCAGGGCTATCTCCACTAATTACATCATATTTTTTGATTATGTAATCCTCCTGTTATTTACAGTACAACACAAATGTTCAATACACTTGAACAGTTTTATCCCCTACTATATGAGATGTATGATATGATGGAGATTGGAGAGAGAAATCTTAGAAGGGTGACCACCAGAGGACTTGGTGATGTCAGGAAAGTGTTTCCTGCAAATCTTGGAGATGAAACCAACAGAGACACCAAGGTAGGAAGTGATATAATAGCCAGAATGACCAGATTTAAGCAGTTGGATAATAGAGTCAAATTTGGCAGCAGAGAGGAACTTCATGGTTGAAAACAAGGGGGTATTTGGTGTTGTTTGGATAGAAACAAACCTTAATTATGATCATGTGATATCATGTGATGTGTCACATGATTTTGAGCTCTGTATGTATCTTTTTTGATGAAGAAAATAGAGGGGACAAAACCATCCACATGTTTGAATATTTTAAATAATTAATATCTTGGCCAATATTGAGAATTACATAATCACCCTGGTGAATGACCTCAAACTAAGATGCAGGGCTATTATGATAAATTATATCAGATTTTGTGCTTATGTGATCATTGCATTATTTGCTACACAATCCAAGTGTTCACAACATGTGAAAAGTTTTGTCCCCTACTCTATCTGCGTCTACTTGGTAGGGTCAGCTGTTGTCAGCAAAACTGAGTATAGGTGCTGTCATAAACTTCTTCTTGAGCCCTTCAAAGCCTGCCTGATCTGCATCCCCCCAGGTCCACTTCATGTCCTTCTTCACAAGCTAAAAACAGTAGCCTGGCATGGTGTGAGAACCCTTCAATAAATCTTTAGTAGAAGTTGGCAAAGCTGAAGAAGGCTTGAACCTCTTTTTAGCTAGACAGGGTTGGCTAGCCCATAACGCCTGCTACCTTGACTGGGTCCATCTCCACCTTCCCATGGGATATAATAAGCCCCAGATATTCAATTCTTGTCCATTCAAACTCAGACTTCTCTGGCCAAAGGTAGAGCTTGTGGGCCCTCAGCTATTCAAGGACCTCTCTGATGATCTGAGGGTTCTCTTCAAGAGTCTCAGTGAAGATGAGGATGTTGTCAAGGTATACATACACATGCCCTTCTATGACTAGATCCTGGAAGATGTCATTCATCATGGTCTGGAATGTTACAGGGCTGTTGGTGAGGCCGAAGAACATGATAAGGGATTTGAAGCTGCCTCAGTTGATTTGGAAGGCTGCCTTCCACTTGTCTCCTTCCTTGATCCATACAATGCTGAACCCCAGCCTATGTCCACATTTATTGTTCTATTTTCAGCCATGCCTTTATTGTTTTATTTTCGGTCATATTCTATTGTTATATCCATTGTTCTATTCTTAATCATTGTGGACAATGCTTCCATATGCTTTCCATACCTTATCCATTTTTCATACCTTATACTACCCTGTTCTACATCCAGTTCTTAACCTATATAAGTAGCATATGGATGTAGATAAATTCTTCATTCTGAATATCAACTTGGCATATGCCTTTGGAACCCCCAGTCCTCTTGTCTGAAGTCCTTACCCAGGCTGACACCCTGGGCACTCTCCTAAATTACTCCTCTCTCTGAAATCAGTGGCACACATGGAAATTAGGGCATACTGCACAAGTGTTAAATCCATGTGTCGGCACTTAGCTAGGGATTTCCAGAAGGATTTTTGGAGGGTTCCGAATGGTTTCCAAAGGGGGGATTTGTATTCCGGGGGCAGGGGAACTAAGAGTCGGACTCGGATCAGAATTGGAGCGGACAGAAGTCGTGAATGCCGGGGGTCTTGGGACTGCTCACGGTATAGGATGGTACGAGTGGTTTGAGGTCACAGGGACTTGGCTTCAACTTATGTGTTGCACCCTCCTTGATTGTCTGTCCCTAATTTCGGAGAGTCAGAAAGTTTACCGGAACTTAATCGGAAACTACAACGCAGAATTAAGTCGATATTTGTACTGGCAAATAGTCCAGTTGACTGGTGACTTATATACATGTATCTAGTCTTGTACTATCTTTTACCGAGTAAAGACAAGGGGGGGAAGAGAGTATAAGGGGAAATATAAAACAAAGAACAAGGAGTGAGGTACGCGATGATCCTGCACGTCATTGTCAGGAACCGTACGCCGGCAAGCCGACTATTCAATTCAGCCCACTCAGCCCAACTCCGCTCTCGCTCGCTATTCACATTACGCCCTCAGCCCACGGACTATATGCACCTCGTGCATCCGTCTTGGCATCACGTGCTCCTGTCAAATCACTCCACTCATTTACATCACATTCCATATGCTCGCTTTTCCATTCCGAACTCATTTACGTTTAATATCCTTCATTACGTTTCATTTACTTTTCATCTGTTCGCAATTCCATCCACTCCTTTATATCTGAATCTGCTATTACGTCCTTAGGGTAACTTCGTTGGGAATCTGAGTGACACGTCACTCAACA
>QLPI01008550.1:0-20875 GCA_003314275.1 Chroogomphus rutilus
GACTACTTATCCCTCTTGGGACCTCGTGCGCAAGCGTCCGGGCTAACCGTATCACCACCCCACTTCCCTACCTCATTCACGGACCTAGTCAAAACACACGATCCATCCTCCGTTGACGTTCACTCGCACGATCCCTCCAAGAACCCATTTGTCGGCAAGCACATTCTTGTGCTTTCGGGTGCGGACGATCGGCTCGTGCCTTGGTCTGCGAGCAAGAAGTTTGTAGATGCCCTAGAGGTGGGGAGTGGGACGAAGAAAGTGGTCGTGGAAGAACACGCAGGACATGAGTGCACGCCGCGTATGGTGCAGGAACTTGCGACCTTCGTGTGGGAACATGGTGTGAAACGCTCTATCAAATCCCTCTTCTGAGCGTGTTTGTCGTGGAAAGGTCTCGCATCCACATGTCTCTGCAACATGCACCCTAGCACTTTTTCCTATGGCAGTCTCAGATCATAGCTGCGAATTCAAATTCTCGAGTAGAGAGCTCTCAAGTCGAGTCGCGTGACCTAGCAGTTTGTCCCTCACAGATATGTACATATTCCGGGTGCTCTGGTGCAACGAAAATATAAATATAATTTGACTAGGGTGATGAAACATTATGCTAAAGCGGTATATGTATCTATTTTCTAACTTGACGCCTGTTCTTGCGCTAACACAGCCTTTAGTCGCAGGAGTTCCGCCAGCGCGTTCGAAAGCTCTCCATCCACCAGTTGCTCCTGCTTCTTTTGTTTCTCTTTCAAAGCGCGGACTATCTCGCCCTGTGCTTTGACCTGCGCTTCAAATCCGAGTACTGCTTCGCTCTTTACCACATCCCCATTGATCTTTGTCGCGGATTTTTTGGCTGCAGTTGCCTTCTTCTTAGACGTACCGGCAGCAGTGGCTTTACCAGCTCCAACCCCTGCGGTTGCATCTTCTACTTGCGGCGCAGCCCCACCGAATTTCTGTCGCCAAATATCAGCCTCCTTCTCATCTATCCGTTTGAACAAGTGCGCCGGAGTGCCAATCTGATGTCCGGCCAAGATGTCGTGGCCGAGCATGTCTGGTACAGCTCGCGCCGGAGCGTTCAATTGTAAGAGGATCGCATCGGACGTCGCGGGCATGAAGGGAAAAACGACAGCAGAGAGGGTATAGATCAGATTCAGCGATCGATTTACAACCTGGGCGCATCGCCTGGGATCATCGGCCAACAACGCATTTCCAAGACCAGATTGTTGTAGGTAAAGGTTTCCACGTGCGGATATCTGCATCACTATTTGCAGACCTAGGCGCAACTTGACAGAATCCATGGCATCCAGATAGGCGGTCAACAGGGCATTGACTTCGGTTATGAATGCCGTGTCCGGATCATCTGTGGACGACAAAGGACCAGGGGCGTCCCCACCATCCGGAACTTGGCCGTCGTATTTCGACGAAACAAACTTGAGGGCGCGATTGACGAAATTACCAAAGCTTGAGCACCCCACAGTTGTTAGACCCAGTCTCACAAGCAAAGAGCAGTGCTTACTTATTCAAGAGGATTCCATTATTGGCGCTAATCTGAAGTGATCGCGTTCGCTACTTTCCCTCTAGTAAGAAAGTGTAAAACTCACAAATTCACTCCAGGAAAACATGGAGTCGGAAGTTTCTGGTCGTGTTGACAAGAGATAATACCTCCACACAGAAGAGGATACACCTGTCTCCTTTGCCGCTGGTCCAAATACGCCGCGATTCCGCGATTTCGAAAATTTTCCTCCTTCATAGTTCAAGAATTCTGGTGGCAATTTCTTAACATGTCAAACACAGCTCAGTGAGGCTATACGCACCCGTTGTCGAAACATGGTGCAACATCGTCCAGTCTCTACCGTCGCCTAACTGTACCGAAGGAAAGAAAACGGTGTGAAAATAGGCATTATCTTTCCCCATGAATTGATACAGTTTGACATTGTGTGGGTTGAACCACCATCGTCGCCATTCAGATGTGTAGTTGGCAGTGATACTAGGATAACCTATTGGGGCATCGAACTACGATGCTTCAGTCGAAGGTATGATTCAGTAACGGATTGGCATGCTTACCCAAACATCTAGAATTATCATGAATTATCACTATGTGTAGCATTATTGGAGCACGAGTACTTACACAAGACCTTGTCCTTCATTTCTTCATCCTCACTCGCATTCCCAGTCGCAGGTACCGGAACCCCCCACAGAAGATCTCTAGTCACCGGACTGGGTCTGAGACCGCCCCGAAGTCTAGCATCGATGATTTCTCCATCGCTATTGATCACGGCATTTGGACTCCATTTTCCAGCCTTCCAACTCTTCTGGATCCATTCTTCGAGGCGTGGCTGGATGGTGTTCAGCTTGACATACATGTGTGAAGATGGCCGAGCAGTGATACTATGCGTTTTATCCCGTTGGCATCGGGGTGATATGAGATCCAAAGGGTCCAACGTCCGCGAGCACCCATCGCATTGGTCACCTCGCGCATCCTAAAGAGAGATATGAGATCAACGATACGGAAGAAACAACGGCTCTGAATATTATTTACGTCATAGCCACAATTCGGGCAAGTTCCTTCAACTAGTCTGTCGGCCAAAAACCTAGAGAAAGTTTGAGACTGGGCGCCTTACACAGCACACAGCAATGCAGATTCACACCTTTGACAACCCTCACAAAATGTCTGATCCTTGACTTGTTTCTCTAAAAGGCCATTCTTGCTCAGATTAAGGTATATGTCCTGAGATATCCTAAAACGATCGAAGCCGATAAGTTGAGTGTGAAACTAAAGAGCCAACGCACTCGGCGTGGTGTGGAGTCGATGTCCGTCCAAATATGTCGAAGCTGCACGAAAATGAGATCGCGAGGATGTGTCAGAATGGAAAGACGTACCCAATTTCAAACCACTCGTAAGTTTCGCGATGAAGGTCATGATACTTATCGCAGAGTGCTTTTGGAGAAACATTTTCCTTCAACGCCTGTGTTTCGGTAGCAGTACCGTATTCGTCCGTGCCACAAACATAAAGAGTTCGACGATTTCTCGTCCCTGAAAAGCAATATTTTGTCACAATCTTTACCTAGAAAACATATACTTACTGTTGTAACTAGATGCATCGATTTAGCAAGCTGGGATTATGGAAAGAGATATATTCCTCACCGACTGAACACATCCGCGCTCAAGGTGCTTCCAATGATATTTCCTGTGGGCGTGATCTTTCATGATTACAAGAAGCATATTACATTCTCAAATGTACTCACCTAGATGTGGGACGTTATTGCAGTAAGGCAAAGCCGAGGTGATCAATACGTTCGTTTCCCCATCTTCGGGTAGCCTACATGCGAAGAATGCTCGTGTCTGAGTAGTGTCACTATAGTCCAGGTGACTCATGCGCACACTGTCTGACCCTTTCCTGGAAGATCGCGCAGTAACCCATCAGCTTGTCGAATATTCTGGGACATGGAACTTGCTAGACGTTGGGTACAATAAGGGGGATATGTATGCGAGAGTACTCTTAACGTGTTAATGGTACAGTGTAAACGAGACAGCTTGCAAATGACTCAGTGATCTACAGAGTGACTTTTCCGGGTCATTTTGAAATTCCTTTTTTTCTCACGCTTTAACTCTTATTATTTCTGCGGTGGCTCACCAGCTAATATTCCAGGTTGGGTTTCAGACTAGTCCACCAGCGTTCAATTTCCTTTCCTTCAAACACCATTCTTCGTTCCATTCTTCGTCATGATGTCGACATTTTCTTTCTTGTCGATGGCACACCAATTTATCACCACTTTATTTGCAGCAGAGTACCAGTCAGTGAACTCTTTAGAATGAATTCAACAGGCTACACCGCGGGGGAATCACGCTCGCAGATTCACCACCCTATCATATCACGAGAAGCAACGGGGCCAATCCCCCTCGCCATTATTCCTAGCATATCCCTGAGAACCCACAAATGCATCCAGCGTGCATATCCCATCCTCCCCAGCTCCACAGATATCCAACGGCACCACTCCGTCATTGATGAGCATCCGCACGCTCTCTCGCCCATCGCAGACCAACCGCTCAGTGACCAACTTTGAGCCAAAGGGAACCAACTGCGACACAAGCCAAGACCTGGTGGGATTGGGCTGTGTTGGATCAAGTGCTGTGAGGGGGCGCATAATTCCCATTGCAGCATAGATCGCAATCATCTGATTGTCGTGTGAAAAGTCAGCATATATAGTGTGGTTCAGCGGGAACGTTGCAGGATTGGAATCAAGAGTTGTATTTGTCTGCGTCGCATCAGAGACCGGGGTACCTGTGAGACGGGCCAGGAGCTCGTTCACATACCCCACACCTTGCACCGGCCCAAGGTCCTGTCCATATCTGACTTGGGGGTATGAGTACGATGATGCGTGACACGAGCAGGAGTCTTACCCTGTGTTGTAGTACTTGTCTAGGTCGCCATAGTACTCAAAGTCCTCAAAATCCGCTTGGTCAAAGACGCTGCACCATGGACTAGGCGTTTCTTTAGCAAGAGTTTCGAACGCACAAAGCGAGATCAGGCTTGGGATGTCTGCATTGAGGAGACCTGCTCCTGGTGCCCCAGCATTCAGACGTTGCACGGTAGCAGGAGCGAAGGTGTCCCGCCATTTCTCCGTTTGAACATCAGAATCTCCAGCACGTGGACACATTTTGTCATCTAGCGTGTCCTAAAGCATCGTGTCAGGCAAAAAAAAATAAGGTAATATGCGGACATGTGCTAATACATTGGCTTTTTCGTTGAGCAGTAAAGGTGCTGCTGGCACAACGACCATATTGCTCGCGTTCGCAAATCCTATAAGCAGAACTAGGTAAAAGTATAATTGATGGCTGCATAATAGGTAATAGGTACCTGCAGACCAGTGGATCGCCGAGAGGACGACCCGGGGTGCACTTGATGCCCGGACAAACGGCGCGTTGTCCTTTGATACCAGTCCTGCGTAACGCTGGAAGGTCTCTTGTCCCGCATCGTAAGATCTAATGTATATCAGTAAGTGTATATTGGGCAAACCTAGGTGCATCTCACTCACTGTGCTGCACCGAAGACAACGAGATCATCATGCCCCAGATCATAGGTGTAGGTGCTCAGAAATTTGAGGCGTGGGTCGTTGAAAGCTGAAGCATTTTTCAACTTCGAGACGGCCGCACTTATCCGGGCACCAGCGTTAGAAGTAGGAAACCGTGCACCATGTCGTTGCAGCTGGAGGAGGCTCTCTGCTCAAATCGCGCCCAACCCCCAAGCTGGAATGGTCACTCACAATATTAACCTACGAGCACCCAACTCAGAATCAGAGTTCGACATATAACAATGTACCTTACCTGGGTAATTGCACATGCTGCTGGAGGTTCATAAACTTGTACCGGATATGCCGGTGAATACTGTGCCCAGGAACGGACCATACGCTCTGGTAAATCAATCTTGGGGGTAGCAAGCATAACAGTACCACTCGGAGAACGTGCCCACAATATCAAAAAGATACTGAAGGCTAGAGCAGCGTAAAGAACGCGAGATTGAACCCATCTGCGCAACCACCGGAGTCGACTGCCAGAGCGGGAGAAATCCTTGACCTGCGCTGAAGACTTATCCTCTGCGTCAAGCGGCAAATAAACCGGCGATGATTTTACCAGCGACAGCATGGTGTCATGTCCCGTGAAAGATGTTATTACATTGGAACGTGCGCGCCAGCTTTCTTTGGGTTGAAACTCCGTCTTATTCACAATAGCCTCAAGTTTCTGCAAGTTAAATAATTCGTCGGTTCTTTGCCTTTCTTTTTTTCGCATCTCTCCTGTTACGGTTTAGTTTCCACCCTATTTCCCAAATCCGTCGTCGAACGAGAAGCTTAAGAGATCACACTAAAAATGTCAGAGACTGCCGGTGGTGAGAAGGGATTCATCGTAAATGCCAAGGTATATCTGGAGATTTTATGCCTCCTGCTCTCACATACGCCTCCTGCTCTCACATTGGAGTGGGAGCCCTTGGAGATCGCAACAGCCTCCTTATCATTAGGTGGCGATAGCACAACGGACCCCATTAATATGATCTCAGAAGCTTGTGATCTCAAAGAACGAAAAGTCACGAATGCTTCGTCCAGTCAAAGATGAGCCTTTGACCAATTTGACTGCCACTCTTCTTACACGTCCCCATTATTGACGCGTCATATATATATATATATATTTAGACACGAGAACACCCTACTCGATGTGTTGCCACGACACACAGAGAGGGCTAGTTACGAGTCTAGGATATACTGATTGGCCAGGGATGCAATAGAACGTCTGGGATCGGGATATCTCCCATTTGCCAAAACAACCTCAAGAGAATCACACATATCACTGGTGTGTGCGATTTAGCTTGACAGCCCAACCTTGCAAACTTTCACAAACCAAACAAAGTCCTTGGCGGCCTGGTATGTCGGGCGACCATTTTTAAAATAAAAGGAGATCAGAAACCCCAGGTTGTAGCTGCACACAGCCCGGGGCGTTCCAAATGGATTTCTCACCAATGGAGAAAATTTCATAAAAATTTAAGCTATCTAAAATAGCCCGAACCAATCACAATAAGTTAATTTATTATGCATGCCATCCAACATCTCGGCTCTTCTATGATTAGCTAGCTTATAAGATACCATGGACACTAAGTTAAGATCGGTATACACATTAACAATGCAGGCAGTCCAGGAATGATGTGCCGTACAAGGCACACCCCGCATACACGTACAATTACAAGATTGGAAACGCAGAAACAACGGAAAAAAAAAACATAAAGGGGAAGGCGGATGAGCCGCAACGGTTTCCAGGATAGTGCCGTGAGTATGAAAAAGTCGTGTATATGGAGAGGAACCTGGTGGGAAGTAGTAAATGTTATGGTCAAGAGCTCCATAGATCGCCTTGGGTCACGCGTTGAGCGGCGTCGGCAGTGGGGAAAATTCATTGATTGTCAGCATCAGCTTTGGGAGCGGGCGCGATCTCCTCCTGTGATCCCTCCCCCTCCTCATGCCGTACCGTATCAGATAGGCAAACAGTCTCCCCATCCGTACTCAAGCTCCTCCTCGACACACCACGCAGATCGTCAGACGTCTCAAACAACTCGCACTCAGAAGTCCCCGGGTCTGAAGAAGTAGACTCGGACGACGACGACGACGGCGACGGCGGGAGCGGGATCGCATGCGGCACGACCATGGGGGCCGGAGACATGGGCGGGAGGTCCGGTATGATAGACGGGACCGGCTTTCGTTTCTGTGGTGTGATACTGTTGCGTTTAGCTCTAATGGGATTCGTGGGCGAGGAGGGAGCGGTGGAAGGTGCGATGGATGGTGGCAGCGACGATCTCGATCCCTTAATACAGGGGTAAAGGTCAACGAGAGTAATAACACCTAGTAGTAACAGGGAGATGCATACTTTCTTCAGCTCCTGTTCCCATCGCGCAGTATCCCATATCGTCACCACATTTTCCGGAGCCTTCAAAGCCAAAGTCAGTCACGACCACAGCAAGATATCGAAGGCAAAAAAAATAAAATCTCACCACCTCCTTCCCCAGATGGAACTCATGGCGAAAATCTGTAGGTTTCCCAATCGTCATCTTCGACACCCTCCGTCTCCTAGGGGGAGGGGAAGAGGACGACGCGGATTTTATGAAGCGCAAGCTTTTCGAGACACGTCGGCGTCCTCGTACGGGGGAGGACAGCCCTTCGAACGGGTCAAATTCGTCAATGTGCGAAAGCGAGCAAGTGAAGAGGGAGAGCATGGTGGTGGGTGTGAAAGAATGTAAAGACAGAGGAAAAAGAAATGTCGGAATGGCTTTATTGTGAGAGGCCCAGGGCGGTTTTACTGTATATAAGGAGTGGGTGGATAGAAGCGAATATATAAGCCCAGGGCAGATTGATTCTGAGAGGGGTAATGTCCTTTAGAAACGCAGAAAGGGTATGATAGATGCCGCCTCCCAGGCTTACACCGCGTATTAGTGACACCGTCGTTACTTTGTTATCCTTTCACGAGCCTCCTCAAGCCCGGAGAGGAGAGGGGGTACAGCATCATTACCGCTCCACGAGAGAGCTCAAATAGGGTAACGAGGGAACGGTGCGGCTTACGCCTGTCGCTTACAACGTGTATAGCTCCGGTGGTATATGGAGCATGGCATAGGTTCAAACAGAGCTCCTGTTACACGCTTGGTGAGAACCCATCACTCATCAACCGATCTCAGGTTCGCGTGACAAACCCTGTCCCCGCGAAACAGTAAACTGATGGTTGCAACTACAGTATGAAACAAGCTGTCAAATAGTATAATGTATTACCAACACTCTATGGTGGTATGCCCAAAATGGTTCATGTGAGCGGAGAACAGATAGATCCGACGGCCAGGGCTAGTAACGAGCGAATGTCTTTACCATTTATTGTCGCGGCCGCCGTAGCCCTCATGTCCTCCGCCTCCGTACCCTCCACCTCCCCCACGGTACCCATCCCCACCGCCACGTCCTCGCCCGCCACGACCTCCGCCTCCACCTGCATATCGACCTATACGCGGAATGAGTCAAGTGGAGCAAGCATCAGCAAAATCAACGCACTTCTGCCACCGCCACTGCCAGAGTACATAGCCATCTCTTGCAGCTGTGGAGGAATTTCAGATTTCGATTCGCGAAGAATCCCAAGCAATTCCCGCGCAGAACGCGCATTTTCGGTGGTGAAGTATGTGTAAGATACGCCTGTCTGACCAGCACGCTACGTAATACACCTGTCAGTTGTCGCCCAAGCCAAGTGTGAGAAACGTACCCCAGTACGACCGATGCGGTGGATATAGTCCTCACAGTTGTTTGGGAAATCATAATTCTGCGTGATAAATCAGTGTAGAACGCGCCTATAGGCCACGAAAAGACTCACAATCACGTAACCGACATCCTTGACATCTGTACTCAGAACAGACGTAAAGGACATGCAATAAACACAGAGAGATACAACAGGACGCAGCATGCAATCAATCGTCAATATGGCACTATAAGACATGGGGGGAAAGGCAAGCCACCGCTCAACGCGATGTGAAAAATGATCCCGGCACAGACAACCTCAATAAAGCCACCTCGACCTCGAAAAAAAAGAGAAGTCGAGGCGGGACACACGTCCGAGACAAGGCAGGCAATAGTAAGCGCGCTTAGAGGAAACAGTTGTCGAGGGGCCACAGTCCAGAGTCCTTCCTTTCCCAATCTGTACTAGCCCAAGAACGGTTGAATGTTCGTGGAGAAGTCCGCAGACACGCGTCCTCCCACATAACAAAGGGAGAGACGCCTCGCAAACAGGAAAAGAAGGAACTCGAAACATGTTGTGGTCATGCCGAAGCGCCCCCCGATCATACCTGGCGGCGCGATTACCTGGACCTGACTTGCTTGCTTATGCACAAAACGCGGTGATGTGAGGAAGACCTATTCTTACCCCGCGGTGTGCGCACGCCTGGCGACTGCTTTGACAAATGCGGCAGACGACAGGCTGAATGTAGCTGGTCTGCACATCGGCACAGCCTCTACTGGTTGTTCACGGGAAAGGGATGAGTAAATGGAAACAGGGTACATACCAAGACCACGGCTGGCAACGTCCGTAGCTATCAAAATGGGAGAACGACCGGCCTTGAATTCGCCAAGCACCCAATCACGCTCGCGCCTGGCAACAGGTAAATTTGCATGAATTTATAGATGCAAAAGTAGATAACCCACTGTTCTTTGTCACCATGAATGGCTAACGCAGGCCATCCATCTTGACGTAGGTATTTTGTGATATCGTCTGCGACGCGCTTGGTACCGACAAATATGAGAACCTTGGCGTTTTCACTGCTGATCTGGTCGAGATGCTTGATGAGCTTATTGCGCTTCTCAAAGTCGCTGCAAACTTCGACAATTTGCTTGATATTGTGGTTGGCGGTTAGCTCCATTGAACCAATGTTGACTTGTATGAAGTCTTTCAAGAAATCCTGATAGGTTGGAGTAAGTAACGTATTATGAGGAATAGCCAGAGAATATAGTCACATTGGCAAGCTTTTGAACGTCCTTTGGCCAGGTAGCACTGAACATCAGAGTCTGGCGATCAGGCCTAATCTGACTGACAATCTTCCGGATTTGCGGTTCGAATCCCATGTCCAACATACGATCGGCTTCATCCATTACGAGGTAGGTGACACGGCGGAGGTTTGTCTTGCTACTTTCTAACATGTCTATTAATCGTCCGGGAGTTGCAATGACAATTTCGACACCGCGCTGTAGATCACGGATTTGCGGGCCTTTGGGAGCACCGCCATAGATTGCGGTATTTCGGATGCGAGAATTAGAGCTGGAGTTGAAATGGCTCGTGGGAAGAGCGGTAGCCGCGGACACATCAGATACGTACCCAAATTTTGTGCACTCTTGTTGAATCTGAACTGCAAGCTCACGTGTGGGTGCAAGAATTAGGGCGATGGGACCATCGCCAGGTTGTAATAATGGTTGTCTGTAAACGACAAAAAATGTTATTTTTGAAAAGTTCTGTTAAAGTGCCCCACACTCACGCATTAATGTGAAGCATAGACGGTAAGGCAAAAGCTATTGTCTTTCCACTACCAGTTTGTGCAATGGCGACAACGTCACGCCCACTGAGGGCCATTGGCCAGGCTTGACATTGAATCGGGGTTGGAGCGGGGAATCCCTGTGCCCGTATAGTACCCAGAAGATAATCTGGGAAGCCGATTTCCTCAAAGCTAGTTACGGGCTTGGGGACACCACGGCCAAAAACCTGATCGAAAATTGAGCAATGTGGTTTAGGGGTAATCAATTAAAGGCACACCTTCATTTCTTTGATTCGACGGTATTCCTCGATCTCCCTATCACTGCGCGCCGTAACTTTGGGGTTTTCGACGTAGAAATTCTTCTCGAATTTCTCCAAACGTTGGTGACTCCAGTCAACAGTGCGAAGACCACCTCCGAGATTAGCCATGGAGTCGTAGCCCCCAGCACCATATCCGCCACCACCGCCGCCGCCTCCACCGCCATATCCGCCGCCGCCATATCCACCACCACCACCGCCGTATGCGCTATAATTCTGTGTAGATGCGAAAAATAAGTAAAACTCCAAATTACAATGAATGGTTGTTGATGTACCGGTGTTGCACCTACCATATTTATAACAAGTGAGTGAAAAACTGGGTAATCAGTACGTCTATAGATGAAAAGCTGGAAGGGAGATGATGGTCAGGAGGAACGAAAAGCGTAGTTTGAAAAAACAAAACCGATGCGCCCACAAACGTGTCCCGTTCGGCAAGCCGGCTCCTCACCGGAGTCAGACACCAATTTGCAGTAAACTAATTTTGCCGTAAACCAAAAATCTCAAATGACCAAGATCGCTGTGCACAACGATATATAACGAATAAAATGTTCAACGTACGCACGCAGTATTCTCAATAAATGGCAACAACGCAGTGCCAGCGAGGTGATTTTTAAAGAAATAATCAATTAATAGTACCTCTTATATATTGCATTAGTAATTCTACACGTATCCTGGCTGAAAATGCGGGGTGCGATAGCTCCCGGTAGTGCTCGCTTCGGATAGGACCATCTTCCGAGCATTTGGACCATTGACCCGAGGGATTGAGCTTTGGGAAGAACGAACACTGGTTTCGGATAGCGCAACCGGCGGACGTGCTGGAATTGCGAAGCTCACAGATCGCCGTCGATTACCCCTGACCATCGGTATAACCTTTGGGGCAGTCTTGTTACCTACTACACCAACAGCACTTATGGATGGCTTGACAGAGACAGAAGGATCGACTTCTTGGAAGTAGAATGAATCAGGAGATGCGATGTCTGCCATTTCCAACGGTGTTGCAACTATTGCTGTTGTCACCGAAGGGTCTTCGTGAGATTTCTGGTCGTCGGGCTTTAGCAATGCGTCTGCCGACAATGGCATTCGGGGAGTCATCGGGGAACCACCCTCATATGCAGCCCAGAAAGTACGCAATGAATCAGGACTTTTATGCGCATCTAGTGGTATATTCTGAGCAGCAGCAAGATCGATGGGCGAGAGGGTGGATGATATTGAGCCTTGATCAGACTCGTCCACGTCAATCGGTACACTTGCGATGGGGGTACGCTTGATCTTCCGAGGTGGTGGTGGAGGCCCACTAGGCGACGTGGGGGTCTGCGACGCCAGGAACAGGGCGTTAATATCGGGTGATATAGCACGGGGCCCAGTATACACAGACGCATCAGAATCACAGCGCTGGCGCTGCGAGCTTATCAACGTGTCTGAATCGCCCCCAACGGTGGACGCAGGTACAGTAGTATCTAAGCTTGTGATAGTGCTGGTGCTGCCCATAGGACGGCGGAGTGACCGTGACTCTGGATGTAGTTGGGAACTGACAGAAACACCCTTGAGTGGAGCAATGTTCCCGCGATAAGTAGCCATGTCCAGCTCTTCCCCATTCAGCATCATGGAAGGCGGTCTTTTAGTAATGTCTTGATGCTGCGATGGGAAACCATACTCTCGTGCCGGGGGTATCGATGTACTGGCATCGGGGGATGGTTTGTCGACGGGTGATACATGTTTGTCCTTCGAGGTGTAAAGATTCTTGTCATTGGGTGTGTCTCCGATGGCCCCGCAAAGGGTAGAACTGGGGCTGATATCGGTGGAAGCATATTTCCACGAGTGACGGATGGCAATGTAGAGTATCGGGAAGCCAATGCCTAATTGCATGCAAGTTAAAACAACCGGATGTAACTGAAAAAAGCGACGAACCAAGCAGCAAGAGGCAAACAGCAGAAAAGACGAATGCATACACGGGGACGGGAAAACCAAAAGTTTCGAGGATTCGCGAAACGGATATAGGGAGTGTAAGGGTTATATAACAGACCGGGAACCTAGTTATGTGGAGTTGTGAGGTCTGCTGGACTGTTCATCAACAAGGACTCACCAGCACATCGTATTTCCGACTGTACCGACAAGCGTACCATATCGTTCATCTCCACCTCCCAGCGCATATGAGCCAAATGCGCGTTTGTTCCACTTCAGGCTTCGCCCGAGCTCATCCCTCTTTATCGAGATATTTCCACGAATGGAGAGCAACACCAGGGAGAAACACATGGCACTAACAAGGGACGATACCCACATCTATCATATATATTATCTCTGGCTGTAGCAATAAATTACGTTGTACGTACCCATATGTACTGCATGTACAGACGAGCAGTACTATGACCCGGAGTTATCCAGCACCACAGAGAAGCTATGCCGTACAAGGAATTTCCGGAACGGTCAGAAATAACTATCGGCAACAGGGTGTCTGGGAAAGGTTATAGGATTCTGATGACAATGGTATACATGGAGAACACATACCAAATAGGATCATGGCAATCCACAACGCACCAATCAAGAGTAGCGCAACCGTTCTTGACAATGAGCGAATGCGGAACATAAATGTTCGCAATGCAGATATGGAGATCAGACCAATCCACAGCGCAGTTGCGTTGCTGCCCAGCTGCAATAGGACAGCTAAATCGACGGATTAGTAAAACAAAGTCTCGGGACCTTGGTGCAGTGGCAGACCTTGGGCACTGCATGCTGGTCCCTGTGTGATAGCTTTGGTCTGAACCCATTTGGATTGTACGACGCCACCGGTGGCACTGATGACATTACCAACGAAGAGGCAAATAATGTAGAAACCAAGGGGGGTCAGAAGGAAATCCCGTTCCTGACGACTGGACATGCGCTGGGCATAAGAGGGGAGGGCCAAAGCGAGGACGATATGAAGAAGCATGAGCAGTAAAATTACTAATGAGAACGCAGCTACGACTGTAATGACCTAGACAAACAAAATGTTGATCATTTTAGTGGATAGACAAAATTGTAGTACTGACGGTACCGCCAGCGATCACCTCATTACCAAGCTGAGGCATGGCACAAAGGAAGGGGGAAGCGGGTTTTCCAAAAACCTAGGAAGAAAGAGAGAAAGAATGGCCGGAGAACACCGACGTGCCAGCCTTACACAAAAGTGGGTTGACGTGAAGAAGAGGGATGACCAATTGAGACAGCACCGTTAGAGTGGGAAATTATGATAAGGATGCTCTAAATGGGGGTGGCCTGCCACTCCTAGATCATAATGTCGCTTTATAGTCTGGCGGGTGTCAATCCCGAACGATCTGCAACCTTCGACTACATTTTTGCCCGAGTTGTTGCCGAACGCACCAGGCCACCAGGAATTTGATTTGAATGCAATTGATTCGACAAGCATCAGATCAGTCCTTCCCTTATGGTAATTAGACGCTGTGTCATAGACCGGGAACACCGCCGTGAGCTTCCACAGGCTTGGCGAATTTCCATGTGGCAGTCACATACATCCCTCGTCCCGTCAATTGTGAAACAATTCGGTGTCAAGTGCCATGTCTCCATCGTTCCTCACTCCGTCGTCAGGACTTGGAGAAACCTCGCGTTACCTATACTTACAACACATCTACGAAGCGAGCTTGTAACGCTGGAAAGCCAATCCATCGTTGCCATCACCCACCGAACAGGGGAATCGACGTCGCCCTTGCTAACGAACACTAAACAACGCTCGCGTGGATTCCGCCTTTAGCGAGGATCCAGTCGATTATACGGTAGTCAATTGGCCTCGAGAAAACCACGAGTAAATAGATCCAGGCTTGGGATGTCTTCCGCTCCTTAGTCATCATTTTAATTCGGGCGCAGTATTAATTTTGTTCAGCCACCCTCACATCAGTTGGCAACAGACTCGACCGACAGGTCAAATAGGCTCATGATTGCCATCATGTGATTCAGTACAATTACAGAAGCATACACGCGCTCTGTTGCATCCGATAATCTTCAACGATGAACCTTGTTCAGCCACACTTTTGGAAATTGCCGTTTCCCTACCAATTGACAACAGGCCCAAAACATTTGTCTCAGCCACTACCCATGATTGCCGGCATGCGACCAAGTACAATTACAGAAACACAGCTATAGTAGATTCACTTCTTAGAAGACGCCGGAGAAAAAAATTTAGCAATACCCTTGGGCTCTGTCTTACCCTTTTTCCTTCTCTTCCCCTGGCTAGACACAATACTCATGTTCCCTTCGCTCTCTCTGGCCAAGTCTTGAGCATAATGAAAATCGTTGTGTTCCATCCTTAACGCGTTCAGCACTGCCTCCTGCTCGTCCGCGTCAACGATAGGCCGTTGAACACGCTTACCACAGCGGGTACACTGGAACGAGATGCTCGTTCCCGTGGCATCCAACCCACTGGATTCATCCCACGTACCCTCCTCCGGTGTTCGCCCCCTGAGACCAACTCCGTCTTCACGCGCATCAGCCTTTCTTTTTCTCTCTCGGCCAGCTCCCGAGAAGAAACCCTCGATGCTGCGCTGTCCTACAGACACCGTCTCCACCCCGGTGAAACCCAAAAACACGTTTGTAATCTTCATTCCGGTTGCCGTGCCTTTCGTTTTGTTCTTGTCGTATTCAGCACTGGTTCCAACCAGTTCAACCCAGAGTTTCTCCGCTGCTTTGCAAATAAAATCCATACTGGCGGCACGCGTAAAGGGAAACGGAGCTTGCTTCGAGCGCGTAGTGTCATACCCTGATTGGATAATCAATACCAAGCATTAGGTGTTATACAAGAGTAACACCTTGCCGGACGTGTAAAACCAAGGTTTTTGGCCACAGTCCTGGGTTCTCCTCCCTCGCCTCTTGCAGTCTGAACGAAAGTTCGCCCGCGAGAATTCGAAGCCAATGGGGACCCTCAGATGGATGAGTAATCGGGTGTTGAAGGTTCTTCGATGCCCCCATGCTTTTGGTTATCGAAGGTTTCTCTTTCACTGCCCTTGTCGTTTGTGATTCGTAGTCGTAATACAACGGCTCGACATACCTTCCGAACGATCGATTCCCCTGAAATGATGCTACTTAAGTTGAGCATTTCTGGAGACTGGATGCAGGTTACGAACCGAAGGAATTCCCACACCCAAATGCTGCTGTCCCCAAACTTGCGCTGTAAATCCTCTAGCATACGATCAGGACTACCTAGACATGACTCAAGGGTTGAATAACAAACCAATGCTGATCCCACTTTTTGTATGGCCCATGACGTGAGCCTCACATTTAGTGTTAGTACACAGCGACTCACAGGAGATCACCAACAGTCTGCGCCTCGTACGTTTCTGCGAGAGCAGTCCCGAGCTTGCCACCGAGAAAACGAATCTTCATGTACCCAATAAGGGCCCTTAAAGCACAAGAAGCTAGAATATTTCACCTTTTGGAAGGGTAGGGGTCGAAGATAATTTGGTATAGCAGCATTACGCAGGATGGTCTAGTGTACATATAAAATTCAAAAATGACAGATAGAGAGAGTCTGAGCTAACCTGTGAGTCTCGTTTCTTGTATGATGCTACGAGCTTCGAAAGACAGCATGTAAGAGTGACAAACGGTGGGTAAGAAAACTAGAAATTGATCGATGGGTAAGGAGCAATCCTACCTTTGAGAGAAATTTGTTCCTAGCGATACCCTGCTCAAAGTATAGCACACGGCTTAGGTTTTTCAAATGCTGTACGTACCGCCGAAGTAGTGTATCCTAATCTCGACTTCACCTCATCCCGCATTTTCAACATTTGTGACGCCGCAATCGACAGCGCAATGTCGTGCCATGTTGGTTGGCGGTCTGCATCAAGCGATGTGTCCGAAGACTGTGCGAAGGCCGAGGCATCTGTGGACAGAGGTTCTTCTTCCTCTTCATCAGACAGTGGGTATTCTTCCCCTTCACTGTCCATATCTTCCAACTCTGCGGACATAGAACGCTCATTTGATGCAAACAGGCTGCTATTTTCCGCGATTTCCCACTGGTCCATAGTATTAGAACTGGTCGATTCTCGAGCTCTACTACTTGACTCGGCGGCTTCAGGCTGTGGTTCAGGCTGTGGATTTTCTTTGGACAAAGGTGGGTCTGGAGGTTTTCCGGAAATAGGAACTAATGTACCGAGATCCGACCAGATGTTACCTGGCTGTCCCTGTGGAGTTAAGCGAGAAGGTGGGTATGTGAGGGGCACTCCTTCACGAGGAGGGGGAGGTAATGGACTGTCCAGGCCTCCAGGGGGAGGGGTGGCAAGATGTGGAAAGTGAGCAAGAATTTGCCTGCGTACGGGATCCGTGAAGTCGATAAAGGCTGTCATGAGACTAATGGGGCACTGTAATACCATGTCAATATAATTTGAAAGCGCACCTTCATCTATCGAGGCTCGTTCTTGTGTATTTCCTAAAGTTGAGTTTTTGTTCACACAAGCTCGAGCCATCTCACCTACTTCTGCCCCCGGAACCATCTCCTTAAACACATCCATAATTTTCTTACTTTCCTTTCTGTAGTAATCCAGGGAAATTTTCTGGGTCTCGCTATTCGGATTGTCCACGTATGTTGGTTTCGCATTAGGAACGGCGGGATCGAACGTGGCGACATGGACTATCCGGAGATGGGGACATCGCTGAAGCGCGGATGTCACTTTATCCATACGAGATATCCCATATGCCCGAGCAGCGTAGTTGACAGCAATCAATGCGTCCCACTGACGAACGACAAGAGGGATGCCTGAAAGTTGAAGTTTCATTCCCATCCTAAACACACACACACCCCAATAAGTCCTACGCACTCGGATCAAGCCCCAATCTGATCTGCTCGCACGATGCATAAAATGCATCCATATCGGAGAGACCACATACTCTTAGAGGATTTCTGGCGTCGTTGTCAGATGAGCAAAATCTACCGGGATGTAAGGGCTCACCGCACGCCAATATTAGAGGACAACAGGTGTCTATAAGTTATCACAGGTTCCAATTCTTCTGCATCCATTCTTTGAACATCCTCGCGACTTTTGCCCTTCCGCGGTGACGCCATAACAATCGCCGCGGACCTCGAAGAAAGCCACGTGACCAGCCCGCTAATGTAAACAATTCTACTCATTTTTTCCCTGCTAGGACGACCAGGGAATCATACTCGTTGTCACCTTATTGTGAACCAACGACGAGATGCCCGACATCTGTATTAGACGGACCAGCTCGAAACTCGTCTAGACTTTGAGTCTTTTCATCACAGCTCTTAGGGGAAACCGAGAATGCGAGCTACGGGTTTCCAACCTTTGTTCTCATGGTTATTTCACTTTGCAGTCCTCGGCGTCCGTTTATGACTTAGATTGGGAGTGTAAGCCAATATTGCAAGCCTTGGTTGGGTCCATGCTATGACATTCGTCGCTACAAACACTGCAGTGAAAGCCATCCATGTACATGTGTGAAATTGCCGACGGCACCGGCAGCAGCACAGGATGTGCAAACATGCCCATGTACCCTCAAGGCCTACTGATGATGCCCACTGGCGGCGCTGCCCTAATCGCATGAAAGCCATCCACATACATGTGTGGAATCACCGATGGCACCTGCAGCAGTACAGGATGTGCAAATGTACCTGCATACCCTTGAGACCTACCAATGCCCACCAATGGTACCACCCTAATTGCACTGACAGAGCTGGAGGAGGGCACCGCTGGTGAGACTGAGGGGGAGATGTGCTGCCCCTTTAAGCATTCTATGGTGGTGGTAATACATGATGGGGGGGGGGAATCTAACAAGCCTTGATGATGCACATTCTTGCAATGACTGGTCACAGTGGGATGCATCCATCAAATAGGAACTGCACCAGCATGCAGATTTAGGGACTTGGGACTTGGTCAAGCCCCCAGATAGTGCAAACATTGTCAGCAGCAAGAGTGTATTTCATTACAAGCATGATGCCAGTGGTCAAATTATAGCCCACAAGACAAGGCTTACTGCACAAGGGTTTTTACAAACAGAAGGTATAGATTTTAATGAAACCTTCTCTCCTACTGCTAAGCTATCTGTGTTTTGGAACCGTAAAAAGGTAACCCAAGAGCTGTGACAAAACTTTAGTGTGAAGAAAGTCTAATTAAGTTCTCTGACAAGACGACAGCAAGCTAATGCCTGTCTGGCTTGATGTCCAAAAAGAATTGTTTAGAGGGGGCCTTGGCAGGTGACTTGTCAATTGCATGTAGGAATAATAGTTTGTGTTCGTGAACTATTATTCTACCCTTGCCTAGGATTATTTCCATGCATGTTCTATAAAATCTAGTTTAGTACCTTTATGATGTTTTTGCGTACCTTTTTGTCAGGAACCATACACTGGCATACCCGACTATTCATTTCAGCCCACTCAGCCCAACTCCACCCTCGCTCGCCTATTCAACTATACGCCCTCAGCCCATGGACTATATGCACCTCATGTATCTGTCTTGGCGTCACATGCTCCTGTCAATTCATTCATTCCATTTACATCACACTCCATATGCTCACTATTCCATTCCGTCTTCAATTACATTTAATATCCTTTCATTTACATTCCCCTCCACTTTCATTTATTCACAATTCCGCTCAGTCTCTTATATCCGATTTGCTATTACATTCCTTAGGATAATTCCATTGGGAATTGGAGTGACACGTCACTCCCTAATGTCATGGAGGAGATCATTATTTGGGGTGTAGTATTTGTTACAATGTAGAAAAGGGACGTAATCGTAATATTATTAATCTCCCAAAGATGAGCAATGGCGAGGTTCAGAATGGGGCTTGGCTTCAACGTTATGCGTTACGCCCACTAGACCACATGGTCCCCAATTTCGTAAAGACAAGACAGATAGAAGATGAACAGAAGAACCTTAGTCGAAATCAAGGTTGATTATCTGACTGAAGACTGAACTACTGAAGTACAAGATCTTTATACTACTTTCAAATCTACTAGGAGTTGAATAGATTCCTATAATAGAATGAGAAAGCCGAGGATTGTGAAAAGCGACAACAGAAATACTATGCCCCAAATAATGATCTCCTCTGTGACATTGGGGAGTGATGTGTCACTCCAATTCCCAATGGAGTTACCCTAAGGAACATAATAGCAGATCAGATATAAGAGACCGAGCGGAGTTGTAAATAAATGAAAATGGAGCGAAACATAAATGAAAGGATATTAAATGTAAATGAAGATGGAATGGAATAGCGAGCATATGGAGTGTGATGTAAATGAGTGGAGTGAATTGACAGGAGCATGTGATGCCAAGATGGATACACAAGGTGCATATAGTCCGTGGGCTGAGGGTGTATTTGTTGAATAGCGAGCAAGAGCAGAGTTGGGCTGAGTGGGCTGAAATGAATAGTTAGGTATACCGGCGTATGGTCCTAACAGTATTTCTGTTCTCACTTTTCACAATCCTCGGCTTTCTTATTCTATTATAGGAATCTAATCGACTCCTAGTAGATTTGAAAGTAGTATAAAGATCTTGTACTTCAGTAGTTTAGTCCTCAGTCAGATAATCAACCTTGATTCTCTACTAGCTAATTCTCTGTCTTGCCTTTCTGAAATTAGGGCCAGTGCGATCTGGTAGGTGCAGCATACAAGTTGAAGCCATACCCTGCCCTAAACCTCGCCATTGTTTTACCTTTGGGAGATTTCATGTTAATTATGATTACATCATTCCTTCACATCGTAACAGTATTATCTGACTTCTACACCTGATCGCACCTCTTTTTGCATATCATCTTTGCATATCACGACCATCATGAATACTCGATCCACTACTCGTAATCTACCCTTCATCGTAGAAGTCCCAAGTCAGTTGCAGGAGATTTCCTCATTTCAATGGCTGTTAGAACAACCTTCAATTCATGAAGCTGGCCCGTTAGGAGGGAATGCTCCTCCTGAATGCAAGGACGATGATGAAGAAGAGCCAATTGACAATAATGATGACAATGAGGCAAATCCAAACTCCACATGTCTCTAATCCAACTCTTAATTCCAATCTGACTCTTAATTCCACTTCTAGTTCAGACAAAATT
>QLPI01008560.1:0-25419 GCA_003314275.1 Chroogomphus rutilus
TTGCGTTGGGGGCATTGTTGTACGTGAATTTGGTGATGGGTAATAGTTTGGACCAGTTGTTTTGCTGGTAGTTGCAATACACTCGGAGATACTGTTCAAGGGTTTGATTCATGCGTTCAGTTTGTCCGTCCCCTTCGGGGTGATAACCTGACGTGAAGTGAAGCTTCATGTCCAAGGCTTTTCCGAGGGATCGGAAGAACGAGGAGACAAACTCGGATCCTCGGTCCGAGGTAACGTGTGAAGGTACTCCATGCTTTGAGAATACATGTAGGACAAAGAGTCTGGCAAGGGTTGGGGCGGTGATTGTGTCGATGGTGGGGATGAAGAGGGACTGCTTTGTTAGGCGGTCTACGATGATGAGGATAGTGTCCTAGCCGTCTGAGGTGGGCAGTTTCTCTATGAAGTCCATAGAGATGGAGTTCCAAGGTCGTTTGGGGATTGGTAATTGCTTGAGTAGCCCGTAAGGGCGATGTCTCTGTGGCTTAGACCTCATACAAGTGGTGCAAGATTTAACATAGGACTTAACGGAATTTCGGAGTTCGGGCCAGACATAGTCTCTTCGGATGAGTTCTAATGTCTGATTCTGGTCGAAATGTCCTGAGATTGGGTGGTTGTGTTTGTCTTGTAGAACTCGGAGTCGGAGGTTTCCATGATCGGGGACGTAGATTCTTTTATCGAGGAGGAGGAGTCCGTCCTCGGAGATGGTCCATCGATCGGTGAGGTTGTCCATTCGGGACGAGGTTGTGGGGTCTTCTCGGAGTGAGGTTCGGATGTCTTTATGGAGTTGTTCTACGTCCATGATCATTGCCGCTCGCATTACCGGAGTGTACAAGGAGGTGGCTTGGAGTGACGATACAAGTTGTTCCGTTGTAAAGACTGGTCGGAGGTTGTGTGGATTGATCTTGGCATAGTTGCTTCCTCCCTCTTTAGGGTAGACGTCCCATCGTCTAGTCAGTGGGTTGGGTTTAGCACCAAGGCGACCGGGTCGGAAGCGGATTACCATGTTGAACTGGGAGAGATATTCATACCATCGGACCTGCCGACGGGTGAGTAACTTGGTTGTTGAAAAATATTCTAAATTCTTGTGGTCGGTGACAACGTCGATCGGATCTGCTGAACCTTCTAGGTAGTGTCTCCAGGTCTTGAAGGCTTCAAAGATGGCCAGTAGTTCTTTGTCGTGTACGTCGTAGTTCAATTCCAGAGGGGTGAAGGTTTGGGAGTGGAAGGCTATCAGGTGGATGTCGTTGTCTGTTGGCGATATGGTGGAGAGAATTGCTGCGAGGGCGTAGTCTGAGGCGTCGGACTCGACAATGAGTTGAGATCCAGGGATCCACTGTTGTAGGATCGGTACCATAGTGAACGCCTTCTTGAGCGTCTCGAAGGATGTTCTGCAATTCTCAGTAAAGTTCCACGGAGTATCTTTTTGCATCAGATGAGTTAGCGGCACTGTGATGTCGGAGTAGTTGAAGATGAAGCATCGGTAGAAGTTCGCGAATCCAAGCAAAGACTGAATGTCCTTGATTTTTCGGGGTTCGGGCCATTCCTGGATGACTTTGACTTTGTCGTCGGCCATGGTCAGGCCCTTCGGAGAGAGGATGTATCCAAGGTACTCCACGGTGTCAGTGTGGAAGAAGCACTTATCTGCCTGGGTATATAAGTGGTTCGCTTGGAGGCGTCGGATGACTTCTTTGACGTGGTTTCTATGTTCTTCTAGATTGTTGGAGTAGATCAGGATGTGGTCCAGGTATACTAGTATGGACAGATCCAAGAGGTTGGAGAAGACGTCGTTCATAAATCGCTGGAAGGCGGCCGGGGAGTTGGTGAGTCCGAAGGGCATCACACTCCATTCGAAAGATCCATAGTGCGTGCAGAAGGCGGTCTTCCATTCGTCGCCTCCTCGGATGTGCACCAGGTGGTATGCATGTCGGAGATCTATTTTGGTGAATATTCGGGCTTTTCGGGGACTGTCCAGGAGATCGGAGATTTGGGGGAGTGGGCAGCGATCCTTCTTCGTTATTTTGTTTAGTCCACGAAAGTTGACGCATAAGCGTAGTGATCCATCTTTCTTTTGGGCGAAGAGGACTGGAGCGCCCCCAGGGGAGCGTGAGGGTCGTATAAACCCTGTGGATATGTTCTCATCTAAAAACTCTCGGAGGGACTTCAGTTCACTTTTGGAGAGAGAATAGATTGGAACGAATGGGGGTGATGTGCCTTCCTCCAATTCGATCTTGAGGTCATATGGTCGGTGAGGGGCTAAGGTGTTGGCCCGAGTTTTGCTGAAAACATCTTTGAACTCGTGGTACTCGCTCGGGACGTTACTCAGTTCTATCCGACCTTCTTTGGAGTCTTGGCGGTCGGAGAGGAAGAGCTGGAAGGTTTGTGTACCTTCCATTCTTGATATTCGGGCAAAGGCTGCTGCATTTACTAAGGCAACCTTTGGCGCCACAAGCTGGGGTTTCGGAGGGGATGGAGTTTCGGATGAGCGCAGAGTCGTAGCTGCTGGCTCGGATGGTACCTGGAGATTAGTTGTGGTCGGAGAGCCGAGCAATATACTGCCCAATACCCAGTCAATCAACGGATTGTAGCGGGTGAGCTAGTTGTGTCCGAGGACTGCCCAGCAACTAGAATCCAACGGAGTTACATAGAACGTAATGGTGTGCTGCTCCCCTGTTGGGAAGCGAATATGGAGGTCGATGGCTTTTTGAATCACGGAGTTGGAGGAGCCATCGAAGAGTCGTAGCAGAATCGGAGTGATGTCGTGGGTTTGGAGTTGGTGCCTTGTAGCGTAGTCGGAGTCCAGGAAGCAGTGAGTTGATCCTGAGTCTATTAGGGTGTCAATATAGGTGGTTTCAAGGTGGAGACGGATGGTCAGGGAGTTCGGACTGGAAAGAGCGGATGCATTGAGTCTCATCTCCATTGGTGCATCATTGGGTTCAGCACAGCCCCTAACTGATGCTGGAGTCGAAGGGCTGCTTAGAGATTTTTTGACTCCAAGGTATCTTCTACTTCGGAGATCGTTGCCTCGGTCGTGCTTTCTATGATAGTAGTTGCACGTCCTTTGGCGGCGGCGGAGGTTGACTTGGGACATTCCTTTGCTACATGACCGGTTCTTCCACAGAACAGGCAGAGGTTGTGCTCGAAACGGCGTTGTTGTTCTTGAGGCGTGAGTTTGCCGTCTTTGCCGAGTTTTGTGCTCATGTCCGAGGTTGGCTTATTCGGAGTCTGGTTGGGGTTCGGAGGTCTGGTGCTCATACTTGTGATCGGAGCTGTTGGTGCCCTGTTTCTGTCATACGGACGTTCAGGGGCTTTGGACATGGAGGCTTCCCGAGACATTTCGGAACACCTTTCCCAGTAACAGGAGTTGATCGACTGAGACAGTCATCGTAGTTGCAGTAGGGAGTCGGGTTTTCCTATGCGGGCGATTTCGTCTTTGATCCTGTTGGGCAAGCCGTTGTAGTATTGGCGATGGAGTGCGGAGTCTCCCCACTGAACGCGAACGGCGAGCCTGTTAAATTCCACCACATACTTTGTGATGCATTGATTGTCGCACATTTGCAGGGCTTCGAGGTCAGCTTCGGCCTCTCCTTCTGGATCGTGGGGGCTGAAGTTGGCTTTGAGTTCGGAGACGAATTCCTGATAATCGTAGAGCCAGTAAGGGTCTTCTTTGGAGGAAAGACCGGGTTCAAAGTAGTCCAAGGCAGTGCCCGTTAGATACGATAGTATATAGGTTACTTTGGCACTGTCGGAGTCAAAGGCATCAGGGCGGTCTCCAAAGTTTAAGGTGCACTGCACCAGGAATGGTTGTAGCTTCTTGGCGTCAGAGCCATCGAAGGGGTCGGGGTCTCGAATCTTGGTCCGAGCTGATGATTTCTTTGAGCCGGAAAGATGTTTGGCTAACATGGTGATGGCTTCTGCCAAGTTGGCTTCAGCATTGGTGTCGTCCGAGGGTGGCATTGGGTTTTCTAGGAGGGGGTTTGACGAGTGTTCGGATGGTGGGTCTGGGGCTGGTGGAGGGTTTGGTGGCATATGGACGTCGGGTTCTGCGGCAGGTAAGTTTGGGGTCAGGGATGTGTGGCAAACCGAAGCTTCCGTAAGTCTTTGAACAGCTCTGATTCGTTTGCTGCATCTCATAGATGATCAGGAGTGTGAGTTCGAATATACTGTTAGCATCCGAGTTTGCGTCAGGTCCGAGCTGACGTAAGTTGGTCCGAGTCGTGTGTTTGGAGTTGTAAGGACTTGGCTTCAACTTTAATGTTGCGCCCGCCTCGATCGTCAGTCCTTTATTTCGGAGGTTCGGAGAGGATAAGTTTTTGGAGTCCAAGAGTAAGTGGGAATACAAGTCGATATTCGAACTAAGGTATAGTACAGAAGTCTGGAGGTATTTATACATACGATCCTTATTGTAACTAATTAGGAATAGTCAAGAGAACAATGAGACGAACGAAAACGGAGTACAAGAAGATCTACAACTGGTGTTACAATAAGACTATTGTTCGACGAGAAAGGAAGGTTGTCCAAGGTCCGAAGTGATCATCGTTGGTCGGACTCGGAGGTGATCAGGTGGGTTCGGACTGTCTCGGACTTGGTTCAGAGGGAGATGCTTCGTAGCACCCTATGTCGGATGTCCGAGGTGTCGGGGTTATATCACGGATATAACAGGACTGCATGTATAACTACCTCTAGACTTCTGTACTATACCTTAGTTCAAATATCAACTTAGTATTCCCACTCACCCTCTGGACTCCAAACTTCTATAACCCTGAATCTCTGAAAAAAGAGACTGATGATCAAGGAGGGCACAACATACAAGTTGAAGCCAAGTCCCTACAACTTCAAACACACGACTTTGTGTTGAGATTTAAAGGAGCAGGACAGCCCAGACCTCTCTCTCTCACAGCACAGACACTTGAATGGCACATCTTGTATAGACTGCATTTGCCTTTCTCATTTTTCTTTTGTTTCATTATTAACAATGGAGTGGCGCTAGTTCTGCAGAAGGTGGACCTTTCTTTTGTTCTGCCTTCTTTTGTTTCACACTTCTTTTGTTTCATACTTCTTATAAGAACGGTTCTTCCATGTAGTACTACTTCAGACCTTCGAGACGAAGTCTGAAGTAAGTATTCCTCTTTTGTGACTGAGATTTTATTTAGACTTACTATATTGCCTAGTTAGCTCTGTGTTTAGGTAACTACTGCGCACATATATAGAGACCTTCGAGACGAAGTCTGAATTAGCTCTGTGTTTAGCTTTTACAGGTTATGGGCCCCGGCCTTAACTAAACAAACAACAGAAGCTTACCCTGAAATTGACACTGAAATTCATAAATATGCCCGACTCTTTCAAGGTCCTCCGGTATGATGAATCTGAACGATTGGATGAGAATGGGTCCAACTGGAATTTCTGGAAGACACGTATGGTGCCTTACCTGAAGGGGGAAAAGCTATGGCCATATGTGTCTGGAACCAAATCCAAGCCTGATGGCAAGGATGCTGATGCACTAGTTGCATGGGAAGAGATGGATTCTCAAGCCCTCTCAATAATTCTTCTAAATATCGTCCCTAATGTACAGGCGGGGCTAGACTGCGACTCATCAAAAATAGCCTGGGACAGTCTCTTGCAAAGATATGCACAAGCTGATCCCATTGCTCAAAACCTTGCTGAAAACCGACTTTTCTCAAAGAAATTCCTAGAAGGAGGGTCCGAATCCTTGCCTGCACATCTAGCAGAGCTGCAACGGTTGAGAGAACACTGTGGAGGACTAGGAGTACACATACCAGATTCCCGATTTGCTGGAATCATCACCTTATCGATGCCTTCTCCCTCCTGGGACCCAGTACTAGGATCTCTAGTTGGAACCTTAGATCCTTCGGCAGTTATGTCGCGATTACAAACCGAATGGAGCAGGAGGCAAGGGTGAAGGGGTAATTAAAGCAACTTAAGTCGCAATAGGTTACAGAAAGAGGAAGTCTAATAAGAATTAAACTCCTCAGTGATAGTCAAGCACTATTACATTCAATTAAGTACCTAATAAGAATTAAACTACGAGGAAATTAGTATGGAATTACACTAATGGTACAAAGGCTCACCTCCTCAGTGATAGTCAAGCACTGAGGAGAGAGAGCATATGCGAGAGATGTCTCACTCGCATATACCGCTGAACCGGCACTTTAGCACCGCTCAGTATAGGGGAACATACGCTTCGCCCGGAAGCAAAAAGCGAGCCATGCTACGTTCGAATAGCTCGCGCTCGTGAATAGAAATACATGATCAATATGAATAAAATCGAAAGAAAAATAAGGAATACGATGTTCGGGATTACATTTGAATATCTTCAGAATTGTTCTATTAATGTTCGCTCGGGATTCCGGATATATATTACGCTTGGTTTGCTGAGGTGCATATATGCACCCTACAAAGGGTATGATCAAATCAATAAGGAATCCAATGTCGTATTCCAAGCTGGAGGGAGAACATCAGTAAAATGCGACAATTGCGGAAAAAATGGGCATACTAAACTCAAGTGTTGGGCAAAAGGGGGGGGCCAGGAAGGACAGTTACCCGACTGGTTCAAAGCAAGAAAGGATCAGAAGATGTCTAACACAGTCAAATCAGTCACCAATACACCAATTGTATGGGTGTACAGCAATGGCAGAAGAATAGACACCTGGATCATAGATTCTGCAGCTACAGTGCATGTCAGCCCCAATAGAGAAGACTTCACCATGTACCAGAAATACAATGCTGGTTGAGTAATCAATGCATTCGGAAAAAATGAAGTGCAGGCTGTTGGTGAAGGTGACATTGTGGCCGATGTTGAGTATCAAGGAAAGATAACAAGGATACAACTTACTCATGTCATGCACGTACCAAGTGCTGATAGCAAGATCCTTTCCTTGAAGGTCCTGGACAAACGAGGTTTTGAAAGTCGCATTGTCAGTGGATCAGTGCGGATCATAAAAGGAGAGGAAACTTACGCAGAGGCATGGCTTGGCGATGAGTTATATGAGGTTTCCATGAAGATTGTGCTCCCTGAGAACACTGTCATGGCAGCAGTAAAAAGAGAGGGTTGCGCAACGGACCTATACACTTGGCATCGAAGGTTGGGCCACCTGGGTGACACCATACTCAAACAAATGGTACAGGGCAATGCCATAAAAGGAATGGATGTCACAAGTAATGAGTTGCACGGAATCTGTGAAGACTGCATATATAGGAAGATGGATGAAAAACCATTTGAGAGCAGAGAAAAGCGAGACACTCACCTATTTGGAACCATTCACGCTGATCTGGTTGGCCCTATGACACTGGAGGCTAGGTGGACACATGCTCGGTTCTCCTTGATAATCAGTGATGATCACTCCAGTTTTGGATTTGCTTTCAATCTGAAGCACAAGAATGAGGTGGCAAAAGTGATGATGGACTTAGATAAGTCCATTGAAACAAAGTTCCAGAAACGCATACACACCTTCAAAACTGACAATGGTAGAGAATTCATTAACAATGCTCTGACATCCCATTGCCAGGAAAGAGGAATCCGCTTGGTCACCTCCGTGCCTCACACACCTGAAATGAATGGGAGAGCTGAACGAAGAAACCGAGTAATTATCGAAGGTGCCAGGACTATGTTAAAGGACTCATAACTTGAAAATAATCTCTGGGGAGAAGCAATCTCCACTCAGGTATATATCCAAAATAGATGTCCCACCAGTATCCTACCTGGCAACATTACACCATACGAGAAGGTCTTTGGGGAGGCACCATTCATAGGTCACCTAAGAGTATTTGGATCTAAATGCTTTATCAAAATACCAGATGCAACACGCACCAAACTAGAAGACAGAATGTCGTCTGATAGGGTTTGAAGGAGATTCAATCTACACTGTAGTTGACAAGGATAAGAAAAAGCTACGGTCACGGAATGTCATTTTTTCTGAAGGGACTTACCATAGGTGCAATGTGGGAGATAAAGGCGATCCTGGTGTGGTGTTCCTGGAAACAAAGCAGAGTGATGTCGAGGATGGAAAGAAATCCAAAAGGGAAGAAACAACTGAAGAAAATCCAATAGCTGATGATGGAACAAAGTGAAAAAGAACGTCAGCAGAAGTCTGGGGGACAGAGGCATTAAGAAGATCGGAACGTATAAAGAATCAAGGTGGCACCGACCGGATATTAATAACCAAGGTTGCTACTGAAAACAGCTCAACAAACATCCAAATACCACGATCACACAAAGAAGCCTTGCATCTACCAGAGGGCAAGTCTTGGGGCGAAGCTATGGACTATGAACTATCAAAACTCAAAGAGATGAACACTTGGACAGAAATCGATGAGGAGGACATAACTGATGATGCCCAAATCTTACCGGGGATGTGGGTGAACACTGTCAAAAACCTCAAAGAAGGAGGTTTAAGATTCCGTTCAAGATGGGTAGTCAGGGGAGATCAGCAAACAAACATCTCCTTAAGCGACACATTCGCACCTGTTTCATGAATAACCTCATTGCGAATCCTACTCGCACTTGCAACCCTCAAAGACATGCACGTGTTTACCTGGGACGTGGACTCGGCTTACCTTCATGGTACAATTGATCATGATATATACATACGTTTGCCGGATGGGTACCAGAAGCCAGGAAGACATGGCAAGCTCAACAAGGCTCTGTACAGTCTGCCAGAAGCGGCCCGTGTTTGGAGAGAAGACTTTGAGAAAAAGCTGTGATCCTTGGGGTTTACTCCTCTTGGCAGTGATGCTGGGGTGTTCATAAGCACATCAAAAACCGACTTCACAGCAATTGACACTCACGTGGATGATGTAACCGGGATCTGCTCGAGCGAGGGGGAGGAGGGTAGATTGAAGGCCGGCATCCAAAAGTTCTATAAAATCAAGGAAAAAGACACATCAAAACCCTTCAAAGTACTTGGGATTCTAGTAACTAGAAATACTCACCTAGGAACGCTGAAGCTCTCACAGTCAGAATACATCCACAACCTCCTTGAAAAATTTGGCATGATCAGCTCTAATCCGGTTGTGACTCCTGTGGACAAAGGTTCTCACCTCCAAGTCAACAACAGCGTGCCTTATAACAACATTAGAGAGTATCAAGCATTAACTGGATCACTTACCTACGCCGCGATGTATACGTGCCCAGATATCGCATACATTACCCAATTTCTATCGCAGTCCAACAAGAACCCTTCGCAGCAAGACTGGAATGCCGGCAAGAGGGTGTTACGATATCTTAAAGGGACAGTGGATCGTGGCATTGTATATCGGCGAGAACCAAATGCAAGAGTTGTCGCAGGGGGCATGAAACAAGATCACATGACGCTGTGGGGCTACTGTGACGCCAACTATGCTGAGGACCTGCATGACCGAAAATTAACAAACGGTTACTCGTTCATGCTTGCCAGAGGACCCATCGCTTGGAAATTGAAGAAGCAGACTTCAGTGGCTCTTTCTACCACTGAAGCTGAATACTATGCACTGGGAACTGTATGTCAAGAGGCAGTATGGCTTAGACAGCTGAGCCAAGAACTACTTATGCCGCTCAATGACCCTACCCTTATTCTTTCAGATAACACTGGGGCAGTTGCCTTGTCAGACAACCCAGTGTTCCACAGTAGATCCAAACACATTGACATTTGATGGCATTTCATACGGGACCTCATCCGATCCAGACAGATATGCACCTCACACATCCCTGGCATTCAGAATGGAGCCGACATTCTTACAAAAGCTCTCAATCACTTTGAGCATGACAGATGTATTGGGCTATTGGGCATGGAGTAGAATGGTCTGGTCTGAGGGGGAGTGTTGAGATTTACAGGAGCAGGACAGCCCAGACCTCTCTCTCTCACAGCACAGACACTTGAATGGCACATCTTGTATAGACTGCATTTGCCTTTCTCATTTTTCTTTTGTTTCATTATTAACAATGGAGTGGCGCTAGTTCTGCAGAAGGTGGACCTTTCTTTTGTTCTGCCTTCTTTTGTTTCTGTCAAGTACCATACCGAGACATGCCTATTCGGCATTACCGACCGAGTAATCATTCTACATCCACGACCAAGTGCCCGCGTCACATGCATGACACTTGGTACGCCGGTTTTGGTTCGGCACGTCCACCATCCACACTCCCTGTCCCCACCCCTCGGCCCTTTTTACCTCGGGACTTCCTGTCCTTGTACTATCCTCGGTTACAAGCCTTGTCTTATAGTCTGGCACCTCCTATTGTCCTATCTTTGGACACATTCTATTATCTGGTCTTTTATTGTTTTATCCCCGCATTGCATTCCTTATTCTAATTTTTGTGGACAATAACCACATGCTCTGCATACCTTATTGTCCCACATTCCTTATTCCACATGTCGCTTCTTAACCTATATAAGTAGGACATGCATGTACATATTTCCTCATTCTGGGTATCGACTAGGCTTAGGCCCTTCTACCTTCTTCTCTTCTGTTAAGTCCTCGACTCGAGCCAGCATCATCAGCATCCCCTCGAGTATCTGTCTGTGGCAAATACAGTGGCACGCACAGCAAGTAGGGCGCAACGCACGAGCACGTTGAATCCAATGCCACTACTCTTGGCCTGCAGGACTTGGCCATAGTCTGCCTGACCTTTTCGCCAATACCCCTCGGCAGTACTGAAGTCCGTCAGTAAACCGACGCTTGACAGTATACCCAGAATCACACTACTTCCCGTGCCTTACTTATGATTTCGACCTCACGAATTAATAGCAGCGACACAAACATGTCAACAAACGAGGACAGTAAACAATTCCAGCCAAACCAACCCAAGCACACCAAAATCCTCGACAAAAATGGCAAGCTCCTCCCAATTGAACGACAGAGACGCATAATCAACAATATGTGTCTTTTTTGTGGCGCAAAAAATCACAAAATTGCCGGGTGCCCTAAAACAAGCAAAACCCGTGCACCTACTACCCCCGACCCCATCCCCCAGGCAACTGGTACTCCGGACGCTAAAGCTGAAAATTCAGCATCAGCAAACGGGGACTAGGTCGCCATCTGACCGGCCTCTGAGCACACCGAGAGTTGCATTGACTCGGCAGATGCCAGTAGTGAGGTTCATTCAATGCTGCTACGTCTTCCTCTCCTCTTCATTTTAATTTTGTTCTGTCATCCGACGTTGGTACCGAATGCTCTCGGGAAACCATCTTACATGCCTGATAGAATCAGGACTTGTTCACAACCAGCCTTTTACTTCAATTTCATTTGAAATTCTCTGATCCAGTACAGCAAAAAATTCAGTTATTACTGAACACATACATGTTACTAGATCTCCCGTTCAGACAAATTTAGTCCACCATCCGTCAGTCATGTACTAGATCCGTCGGTCAGCAATATTCGGGCACAACTCGCTCACCCGCTATAATCCATTGATTAACAGGGTATTGGGCAGTATTATAATCCGTCAAGCTACTAACGTTTTTAGGTGCATCCCGATGGCCTCGGTCCAGGCGGCACTTGCCACTGTTCCAAAAGCCTCACCCAGGATCCTGTTCCGTCGCTGGAAGCTTCGCCAATAGCCCTAGTCAATGCAACTGCCTCGTGCATGCTTGTATACCAGAACGGCTGGCAAGTTTTTTGGCAGGGACCTCTCGGTCAGCGTTGTCATTCGGCATGTTCGGCCAAGGTCTCACCCATCCGTCCCCATCCGTTTCTGTTCTTTCACTCCGTATATGCGCATCATATGCCCGTACGACCCTTTTTCGTTCTTCTCGGCTAGAGGCTGACACCTTTAGTAGATGGTGGGACGTCTACCTAAAAAGGGGGGGTGGCGACCAGCTAGAAACTTTTCAAACTGCTCAAACTCCCCTCCCGAAGACGTCTTTCTCCCAAAAACCACCTCCATTTTTCACTCTCCCGTCCTTCACCTTCTCCAATTCCTTCCCCTATACAATCCCGACATTCCACTCACGACTTTACGACTACTCTTACTCCCGAAATATCCCCTCATTCCACCATTAATCGTTATTCCTTCCGCAAACATTCCCACACTCCAATTTCGACACCACAAAAAACCTCACATTCCTCCCAGTCCATCCGTCACCCTTTTCTTCCGTCAAAAATAACACAGCCAACCTGCCTTGTGGGATGTGGATAGTGTGCAGCTTTTAGATGTAATTGCCGCACATGATGCCCTCCAATCATGCCAATGTGCATGTGGCAGGGCAGGATGACACGGGTTTATATACTGAGGGTACACCCACGAGTACCAGAGCAATTCCTTCTCACATCAGATTGATTTGATCCAGTATGCGCAATATTACCTATCAAAAATAAACACAAAAAATGAAACAATACTGAATCTATGTGGGGGTACCCGGATCAACTGAAACACACTTCTAGGCCGATTGGGTCTGATCTCAGTGGTTAAGTCTGAATAGTGCAGCGATGAATGTTAAACGATATAGTCCCCGTGCAATACCATGGCACATCAAAGGACACTCAACAGGATCAACGATCAATAATAGTTCATCTGTGGCATAAGGCACCCGGATCAACTCCAGCACAGGGCAAGACCGATCAGGTGTAACTTAAACTGATCTCCGTGATCGTGCCTGAGTTTCACGACCATAAAGTTATCCAACGAACTCCTCCCCACTCCAAGCCCAACCTGATATCCATATTTTTCTCGGTAAATGATAAACTACTTGGCCTCAATGCAGATTTATCGGTTGTGGTATACCAGATCAAATCCAGCTCACCGATTCTAACCTAGCATCGATGTGGTGGCTCGGCTCACTCTGAGTTCGATCATCACGGTGGAAGTGAGCGCTGTGTACTCTTTACGCGACCTCATACTTAATCCTCCCTGATTGATAGGAATCGTTGAACAAAAATATTGTCAGCCTAGGTGATCTTCGAACCGAGATGGAGAAAGTGAATGGGACAACATGCGACAAGCCGTGATTGTCGAGCGACTGCACACGATCGGTGACGCATGGCATGACGTAGACTTGGCAACCTGGCGTGATCGAGAATAAAAGTATACAATGCAGCATCGGGATGATGTCGTCCGATAACGATCAGGTCTAATTTAATCGAACATCCTTTCTGTGATCCCTTCCATCGGTACGAACCCTGATCAGAAAATAGATGGGCATTCCTGGCCGGACTGGATCAATTCCGTCCTATTTCCGAGGAGGGCTGCACATGCTCCTGCTGCGTTGGTGAGGCAACCCTGATTGTTCTGATTGAGAATATATGAAGACAATATGGGATTCATGAGATCATCACTTGGATCACCGGATGTAGTGTGATGTGGTACGTTGATCAACTTCAGCCAACTCCGACCTCGACCCTGATTAGACTAGTCAGAAAGATCACCCTATGACGTTGGTATGGCGCAGTGTGACGTATAGGACAGAGTAGAATTGGTCTCGGTGATTGTGCACAATCGGTGGGGCAACCCTTACTGACATGATAAAAAAATTGCAACCACAGGGCCTCGGCGTGGCATAATATATGGCGTAACGGATCAGTACTGTTCACTCCTAACCCGCAATCGCACAATATAGATGGGCCCACATCGATCGACAGAATAAATGATAAACAACAAACGGTGTGACCTCAGTGCTGTTCTCGGTGAGGATACCTGATCGGTTCCATAACCCTGGCTGATTGGAGCTATGGGCAGTGACACGGGTGTGGGGTGGGATACTGTTGTTGGAGTTTTGTTATGTCCATGGCATGCTATCGTTCATATAGCCGTTTCTCCGATTACGCTGCGTATTGCGAGATAGATTTTCGGTCGCTGTGCGCTGCCGTAATAGGCGCGGGGGCTTCGGGTGGCTGTGCATGAAAGGAATCCGACGTCGAGCGACTTCTGCCTCTCCTGAACTACTGTTTGAATTGTTATCGTGACGATGGATCAACGAACTCAGACTTCTGTACTTGATCCTAATCAATCACAAGTAACATCGTCACCGGGATTCAATTCTACTATGACCAATGTCAACTTTCGTATGTTGTCTGTTGAAATGTCGAGCTCAAGAACTTTGCGCTCATTCCCATTTGTGTTGGAGAGGTTGGTGGAAACATGTCTCTGCAAAATAGAGTCTATATGAACTCTAACTCGACCCATGGTAAGTGCGAGGACCATGGCTATCCATTTCACCCTATCCTCCCAGTTAGCAGCCTAGTTCATACCAAGCTGATCTACAAACCTTTCATACAGATGATCGTCGGCAAAAGATATATAATTGGCTGGCGGGTCCCGACCCCTGGTCAACACATGCTGGTGCTCTAAAGGAGCGAAAGAAACGACAGGATTGTGGTTTGTTCAGGGAGAAAGCTTCAAACAGTGGAAAATCAAGACCAACTCGTTCCTCTGGCTCAATGGCCTGCGTATGTTTTCTGCCGCGTCCCTTGTTAGCCAATCTTTTTTTACTGAGAGACTAGTTCAGCTGGCGCTGGCAAAACGATCCTATGGTGCGTACACAATTTGCTTCTAAGGACTAAGAGAGCTCATGGAATGTAAAGTGGTCTATCTGTCTTTTCGGAAGTCGTTACTGACTGATATATTGGTAAGGTTTCGATGGATAGCTTGTCAGTTAGACGCTCTCCGAGATTGCTTTACGCACGACGACCTGATGGAGGCATTGGAGTCGCTCCCGGCCGGTCTATATGAGACTTCCGATCGAATTCTCTCAAACATTCGCCAGCAACACAGCCAGGGAGCTCTCAGGATCTTGCATTGGCTTACATTTTCTTCGAGAACGATATCACTTCGAGAAGCCATCGAAGTACTGGCTACGGATCCCGATGCGAAAGATGGACATGTATTCAAGCTAGGTCGACGACCTCTGGATTCCCAAAACTTCTAACCATCTGTTCGAGTTTAGTTACTATTACTTTCCGAGATGCTTCGAGACATCTTCCATTACAAGGAAGAAACCTTTGACCCATATTGGACATGCTTCCCTAGAGCTGCAGAACTCACGCTGGCCCATTTCTCCGTTCAGGAATATCTCATCTCGGACTACCTTAGTCAACGAAGCGACGATCTGTCTTTCTATCACTTAAACACAAGGATTGCCAATACATCCATCGCTAGGACATGTCTTGCTTACCTGCTGCAATTCGACGAGCCTGGATGCATACAGCCGAGTACCCAAGACTCCTATCCATTATCTGACTATGCTGCGGAGGAGTGGGTGTACCACGCTAAGTCGGGTGATGATGAATCGGATAGTTTGTATGGGCTAACGATGGACCTTCTTCACAACAATGCGGTGTATATGAACTGGCTGGCACTTTACAACCCGCATGGAGACTGGAACAGATTACTTTCGCCTCCAGAGTCCCATTATCGGCTTGGAAGGTGGTGCAGAGGTGAACGTCCGACAAGGTCGTTGAGGCAGTGCACTACTGGCAGCGTCGTTTCACGGCCACGAGAACATTGTTCGCTTGCTTGTAACAAACAGAGCGGAAGTGAACATGCAAGAAAGGTCATTTGGCTGTGCTTTTCACCTGGCGAAATCCCATGTACATGCGAGCACAGGTCAGGGAGGATTCTACAGCACAGGTCAGGGAGATTCTACAGCACAGGTCAGGGAGGATTCTACAGCACAGGTCAGGGAGGATTCTAGAGCACAGGTCAGGGAGGATTCTACAGCACAGGTCAGGGAGGAATCTACAGCACAGGTCAGGGAGGATTCTACAGCACCGCGCTGCAGGCAGCCTCATTTGGTGGCCACCAGCGGATCGTTCGCTACTTGCTAGAGAGAGGAGCAGATATTAATGCGGGAGGAGCATTTGGGAGTGCATTGCAGGCGGCGGCGTTAGAAGGTGACGAGACGATCGTTCGGCTATTAATAGACAAAAAAGGGGATGTAAACATGCAGGGAGGAGAGTTTGGCACCGCCCTGCTGGCGGCCTCATTTGGTGGCCACCAGGGGATCGTTCGTTACCTGCTAGAGAGAGGAGCAGATATCAATGCAGTGGCAGGAGTATTCGGGAGTGCACTCCAGGCGGCGGTGTTAAAAAATCACGAGATGATCGTTCGACTATTAATCGACAAAACAGCGGATGTAAACGTGAAGGGAGGAAAGCATGGCACCGCCCTGCAGCCGGCCTCGTTGACTCGCAACCCGGACATCATTTGCTACTTGCTTGAGAGAGGAGCGGATATTGATGTGGTGGCGGCAGGAGAATACGGGAGTGCACTGCAGGCGGCGGCGTCAAGAGGTCATGAGGCGATCGTTCGGCTATTGATCGACAAAGCAGCGGATGTGAACGTGCAGGGAGGAGTGTATGGCACCGCGCTGCAGGCGGCGTCATACTGGGGGCACCAGGACATCGTTCGCCACCTGCTAGACAGAGGAGCGGATACCAATGTGGTGGGAGGAGAATACGGGAGTGCACTGCAAGCGGCGGCGTTAAGAGGTCACGCGTCGATCGTTCGGCTGTTGATCGACAAAGTAGCGGATGTCAACGTGCAGGGTGGTAAGTATCGCACCCCGCTGCGGGCGACCTCAGTAGGTGGCCACCAGGGCATCGTTCACTACCTGCTGGAGAGTGGAGCAAATTTGATGAAGGAATAATAGACAACTTTGCACAGTAGTTCAGAGATTTTTTCAGATCAACTAAATAATAAAAATCCTCAGTGATAATCAACCACTGAGGAGGTAGGTGCATATGCAGGTGAGTGTTTCACCCACATATATGCAAATGTAACAACATCATCTGTAAGTAATACCATTCTATAGTCTTCTTATAAAATCTCTAATCTTTGTGATTGGCTTGATAGACTAACGTCTATGCTAAACTTAGTGACCAATCACTTACATGCAAGATTTGACAGTCTTTTTTTCCTGGCAGCTTCTGATCAGATTAACCTTATTATTGCAACCATTGGACACTTGTAAAAGGTGAATCAGTCTTGTAGCTTATACAGTAATCTGAAATTGCACTCAACTCATCTATACACTTATAAACATATGTCAGACTTACAGTTCTTGAAATATCTGACAAGCTCACTGTCATACTTTACAACCTTTACAACTGACAAGAATATGCACCATGTTTAGGGACCAATTACTTATATGCAAGATTTGACAGTCTTTTCTCCCTGGCAGCTTCTGATCTGATTAACCTCATTATTGCAACTATCAGACACTTGTATAACATGAATCAGTCTTGTCGCTTATGCAGTAATCTGAAATCACACCCAACTTATCTATACACTTATCAGACTATATATCAGACTTATATATATTTTAAAAATTATAATAGTCTTATAGTCCTTATATAGGTATATATGTATGTACCGACAAGATTGAGGCAATTTTGCAGATGTGATTTGAGGGGTTAAGTCTGAATATTGCAGTCATAATCAAAGATAATGTTAAATAATAGAGTCAGTATAGAACACTGTCAGGCACCGAGAATGCCAACAATGCATGGGCCAAGCACTATTCTAATAATGCCAACTTCACGATGCTGGTGGGAATCGGCCAAGTCCTGCAGACCAATTGGAGTGGCTTGGCTTCAACATACTTGTGTGTTGTGCCCTACTTTCCATGCATGCCACTAATTTGGAATAGATGAGATACCTGGGAGAATGCCGAGAGTGTCAGCCCAAGTAAGGGACTTCAGATGGGAGAAGGGAAAACAAGAAGGCATAAGCCAATTCGATATTCAGAACAGAGAACTACTGTATCTACATACTGTACATGCACTACTTATATAGGTTAAGAAGCAAGATGTGGAATCAGGGTGGCATAAGACATAGAGAACAATAAGGTATGTAGAGCATGTGGAGGTATTGTCCACAATGATCAAGAATAGAATAAGGGAATGTAAATGAGAATAGAACAATAAAAATAAGATAATAGGAATGTGGCCAAGAATAAGATAATAGAAAATGACTGAATATAAAACAATAGGGTCATGGCCGAGGATAAAACAATAAAGAAATGTCCTGAGGTAAAACAGGCCAAGAAATAAGAAGTAGATGGGGTGGGATCAATGGAAATTGAATGAGGGGAGAGTGGATAATGGATAGGAATGGGGAATGTGGATGATGAATGTGCCAAGCCAAGACCGATGTACCAAGTGACTTGTGTGTGGCTTGGTCACTTGCATGTGGAATTAGGCTGATCATTTGGTTGGCACTGCCAAGTGAACCAATACTCGGTACGTGTACTTGACAAACATCATAACACATCAAAGAACACTTGACTAGGTCCCATGGGAATAATACTTGTGTAGCAGAAGGAACCTCAGATGAACTCCAGTACATACCGAGGCCAATCAGGTTGAACTTATCTGATTTCTGTGATTGTACCTTTGCCGTCATAAAGTTCTCTGATAGAGGTGGATGACAATTTGGCATCCTTATAACAACCAGGGTTGTATCTGGTCAACTCCTCCCTAATCCAACCCCAACCTGACCTCCAATCACTTTCTCCCTAATAATATTGAGGGACCATATATCATAGAATGTGTGGCCTTCATGGAGGTTTTTCAGTTGTGATGTACCGGATCAAATCCAGCTCACTCTGATTTAGCATCTACGTGGTGGGTTAACAGACCAACTCCCGCTCACTCTGAGTGTGATCGGGTTTGGCCTCAGTGATTGATCACGATCGTTGGCGCAACCCTGATTGGCATGACCTAGACTTGGCAAACGATCCAGAATAACAGTATACAATCAGGCATCAGGATGGTGTTGTCCGATAGCGACCAGGTCTACTATGATATAATCTCCTTTCTGTGATCCCCCTTCATCATTAAAGGCGACTGAGAGAGAAATTGGCATTCCAGGGCGAACCGGATCAATTCCGCTCTACTTCCGAAGAAGACTCCCCATGCTCCTGCTCTGTCGGTGGGGCAACCCTCATTGGTCTGATCTGGACTAAATGAAGAAACATGGGATTCATGGGATCATCATTTTTGGTCACCAGATATCGTATAATATAGGAAATTCTGAACCGCAATCAATTCCGACTGAACCCTCAACGCTATCCAGGTCATACAATCCACCCTGTGGCGTTGGTGTGGCATGGTAAGAAGTATCGGATCCATATTAGGCTTGCTCTCGGCGATTGGGCACGATCGGCGGGGAAACTCTTATTGGCATGATAAACAATTTGCATCGATTTGGCGTCGGCGTGGCGTGATATGTGGGGTAACGGATCAGTTACTGTTAAATCGATCGTCAATTCCGACTGAACCCCGAGCGCTAACTAGGTCATACAATCCACCCTGTGGCGGTGGTGTGGCACCGGAAGATGTATCGGAACCATATTAGGCTTGGTCTCAGTTCTTGTACACGATCGGCGGGGAAAGTCTTATTGGTATGATAAACAAATCGCATCCTTTGGGGGTCGGTGTGGCGTGATATGTGTGGTAACGGATAAGTTACTGGGAAGTAAATCGGTCGCGGTAATTGCGCAAGATCGATGGCGCCCCTTCGATCGACACAATAAATCGTCGCGTCGATAGATGGTTAAAATTTTCAAAGGAGAGGAAGATCTTTCAATGATTATTGAGTAGGACAGGATGCAATGATAAACAACAAACGGTGTGAGGGTAGTGCTGTTCTCGGTGAGGATGCCTGATCTGTTCCGTAACCCTGGCTGGGTAGAGGGATAAGCAGTGTCATTGTTGTGGGGTGGGAGAGGGTTGTTGGAATTTTGTCAAGTCCATGGTATGCTATTCTCCTAGTTCATGAGCCTCATCGTTCATAGAGCCGATTCTCCAACGAATACGCTGGTTATTGCAAGGCGACACAGCTTTTCTGTCGCTGTGCGCTGCCGTAATAGGCGCAGCTGCGGCTTCGGGAGGCTGTGCATGAATGAAAAACCTTATCTGACGTCGAGTGACCTCCCTCTACCTCTCAGCCCTTAACAACAGACAACTATTGGAATTCTTATCGTGCCCATGGATCGACGAACTCAGGCTTCTGTATTTGATCCAAATCAAGCACAAGTAGCGTCGTCACCGGGTTTCAATTCTACTTTGTCCAATGTCATCTTTCGTATGTTACCTGTTGACATTTCGAGCTCAAAAACTTTGCGCTAATTTCGATTTGTGTTGAAGATGTTGGTGGAAATGTGTCCTTGCAGAATAGAGCCTATATGAACTCTAACTCAACACATGGTAAGTACAAGTGCCATTATCCATTCATTCTTTGCCAGGTGGCAGCCTAGTTTGTACGTCAGCGTGCTCGCGAACCTGATCTACAACCATTTCACACAGACGAACGTCGGCAGCAGATAGATGATTGGCTTGCGGGTCCTGACTCCCGATCAAAACATGCTCGTGCTCGAAAGGAGCGACAAGAAACGACTGGATTGTGGTTTGTGCAGGCAGGAAGCTTCAAAGAATGGAAACTCAAGACCAACTCGTTCCTGTGGCTCCACGGCATGCGTACGTTTTCTACTGCGTTTCTTGTAAGTCCTCTTCTCCCACTGACAGACTAGTGCAGCTGGCGCTGGCAAAACGATCTTATGGTGCGTAGACCAGTGGTATCTAAGAACATGTGTTTTAACACCTATTGATTAGTTCTACTATCATTGAAGAGATTGTTCGTCACTGTGAGGCAGGCGCCTCGTTGGCATATGCCTATTTCTACTTCGAGTTCGGCAACATGGACATACGTCCAGACACTGTGCTTCGGTCTATTATTAAGCAGCTATACTCGCAATGCACGCACACCCCTGATACATTGGAGAAATTATTCCTTGAGAATGCGACCGGTCCCAGATCTCCCTCTCTTGAAGATTTAATTTCAACTCTGAAATCCATGATTCAGAACTTCAACCATGCGTACATCGTTTTTGATGCACTCGATGAATGCCACCATCGCCGTGAATTTCTGAAATGTCTTAAAGAGATACATGGCTGGGGACTCGGTCCATTACACCTGCTGACAACGAGTCGGCAGGAGGATGATATCACGAGAGTGCTGAACCCCCTTGTTTCACATCTTGTACCCATGGACCACATCCTTGTCGACGGTGACATTCATCTACATGTATCCAAAACATTGGAGGATGATGGCGAGTTTGGTATGTACTCTGCAGAGGAGAGGGAGAAAATCAAGGATGTTCTGACTAAGGGTGCTCATGGAATGTGAAGTGTCTATCTACATTTTCAGAAGTTGTTACTGACTGATATATTGGTAAGGTTTCGATGGGTAGCTTGTCAGTTAGATGCACTACGACACTGCTTTACGCACGACGACCTGATGGAAGCATTGGAGTCACTCCCAGTCGGGCTATATGAGACATACGATCGAATTCTCTCAAACATTCGCCAGCAACACAGCCAGGGAGCTCTTAAGATCTTGCAGTGGCTTACATTTTCCTACAGAACGATATCACTTCGAGAAGCCATCGAAGTACTGGCTACAGATCCTGACTCAACAGACGGTGACATTTACAATCCAGGACGACGACCTCTGGATTCGCAAAAACTTCTAACCATGTGTTCGAGTCTAGTTGTCATTAGCTTCCCAGATGCCGAGACCCCTTCCACAGACAATGTCAATAATGAGGAAGGAAACATTGCCTCACATTGGAAACGCTTCCCTCGAACAGCAGAACTCACTCTGGCCCATTTCTCCGTTGGAGAATATCTCACCTCGGACTATCTCAGTCAACACGACAAGTTTTCTTTCTATCACTTAAACTCAAGGATTTCCGATACATGCATCGCTAGAATATGTCTTGTTTACCTGCTGCAATTCGATCAGCCTGGATGCATACAGCCGAGTACCCGAGGCTCCTATCCATTATCTGAATATGCTGCAAGAAATTGGATGTACCACGCTGTGTCAGGTGAAAGTGAATCGAATAGTTTACATGGGCTAACGATGGACCTTCTTCAAACCAATGCGGTGTATACGAATTGGCTGACACTTTACAACCCGGATCCTAACTGGAAAACATTCCCTGAAAAGTGTACTCCTCTGTATTATATGTCAATGGCCGGGTTGAAAAGAGCGGTTGAAAATCTCCTGGAAGGGGGTGCAGAGGTGAACATCCAACAAGGTGATTGGGGTAGTGTGCTACAGGTGGCATCGTTTCACGGTCACGAGGACATAGTTCGCTTGCTCCTAACCAACGGAGCAGAAGTGAACATGCAAGCAGGGGAATTTGGCTGTGCTTTGCAAGCAGCGGCGTTTTCAGGTATGGAGACGATCGTTCGGCTATTGATGGACAAGGCAGCGGATGTCAACTTGCAGGGAGGATACTATGGCACCGCGCTGCAAGCGGCCTCAGTTGGTGGCCACCCGGACATCGTCCGCTACCTGCTAGTGAGAGGAGCGGATATCAATGTGGCGGCAGGACAATACGGGAGTGCACTGCAGGCGGCGGCGTTACGAGGTCAGGAGACGATCGTTCGGCTATTTATCAACAAAGCAGCGAATGTGAACGTGCAAAGCGGAATGTATGGCACCGCGCTGCAAGCGGCCTCGTTTGGTGGCCACCCAGACATCGTTGGCCACCTGCTAGACAGAGGAGCGGATATCAATGTGATGGCAGGAGCATTTGGGAGTCCACTGCAGGCGGCGGCGTTAGAAGGTCATGAGAGGATCGTTCGGCTATTGATCGACAGAGCAGTGGATGTGAACGTTCAAGGAGGATACTACGGCACCGCGCTGCAAGCGGCCTCATTCGGCGGCCACCAGGGCATCGTTTGCTACCTCCTAGACAGAGGACCCGATATCAATGTGGTGGCAGGCGAATACGGGAGTGCACTGCAGGCGGCGGCGTTAAGAGGTCATGAGACGGTCGTTCGGCTATTGATCGACAAGGCAGCGGATGTCAACCTGCAGGGAGGAGTGTATGGCACTGCACTGCAGGCGGCCTCATATAGCGGCCACCAGGGCATCGTTCGCTACCTGCTAGACAGAGGAGCGGATATCAATGTGGCTGCAGGAAAATTTGGTAGTGCACTGCAAGCGGCGGCGTTTTCAGGTCATGAGACGATCGTTCGGTTATTGATCGACAGAGCAGTGGATGTCAACGTGCAAGGAGGAAGGTATGGCACCGCGCTGCAAGCGGCCTCTTTTGTTGGCCACCCGGGCATCGTTCGCTACCTCCTAGAGAGAGGAGCGGATATCAATGTGATGGCAGGAGAATACGGGAGTGCACTGCAGGCGGCGGCGTTAAGAGGTCATGAGACGGTCCTTCGGCTATTGATCGACAAGGCAGCGGATGTCAACGTGCAGGGAAGAGTGTATGGCACTGCGCTGCAGGCGGCCTCATATGGCGGCCACCAGGACATCGTTTTCTACCTGCTAGACAGAGGAGCGGATATCAATGTGGCTGCAGGAACATTTGGCTGTGCTTTGCAAGCAGCGGCATTTTCAGGTCATGAGAAAATAGTTCGGCTATTGATCGACAGAGCAGTGGATGTGAACCTTCAAGGAGGAAGGTATGGAACCGCGTTGCAAGCGGCCTCATTTGTTGGCCACCCGGCCATCGTTCGCTACCTGCTAGAGCGAGGAGCGGATATCAATGTGGTGGCAGGAGAATACGGGAGTGCACTGCAGGCGGCGGCGTTTTCAGGTCATGAGACGATCGTTCGGTTATTGATCGACAGAGCAGTGAATGTGAACATGCAAGGAGGAAGGTATGGCACCGCGCTGCAAGCGGCCTCATTTGGTGGCCACCAGGGCATCGTTCGCTACCTGCTGGAGAGTGGAGCGAGTATGACAACTACGACACCACAACAGCTGACACAACCATCTCCCTGAACTGTCCCGTTTATTCATTCGCTCATCTCATCCTCAAACACAGTGTCACAGTTTTTTATTTAGTTTGATAAGCTACATATACACACTTTTCTCGTCAGCTCCAGTCGTTGTTCCACTGCCATCATGTCTGCACAAATTTCCAAAACGTCTCAAAGGGAGCGATGTCACCAAAAAAAATTACATTAAGGACCACGACCAACGTGTTGCAACCAGGTGGGTATGCATATATTTATCCCATACATCGAGCCGGGTGTTATATCTCCTTAATCTTATATGTCCTCTGATTCATTTCCACCCCATAAACCCTGCTCTGGGTGTGTTGATCATCCTCTTGGCCCTTGTATTCTCCTTGTCTCTATAGGCTCCTAGCATATAGGCCGCCATCCTTGTTAGGCTTGGAGCATCAAGACAACCCAAACACACTTAATGATCTAGTTTTAAGACCAATTTCAGACAAACTTTCCCTAAGTCCATTCAAAGAAAGTCACTCTTTAATTTAGCACTTAATGGGATTGAGACACTTTAATTTTTCATGTATTACAATAGCACTGCCAGTAAATCAGTGCTGAAACACATGGAGATGAATGCTTGAGACATAGTTCTTGGATGAAAGGAAAGAAAGGGTAATGAAGTGTGGCATTCCATCTGTAAAGGGATCAACCTCTATACTAACACTCAGAAGTTCGAGGCATACCGTGTCTGATAAATAGGAAAGGGACCCTGGAGGATGCTGGCCATGCATGTGGTGAACAGGAAATTGAAATCTACTTTCTTCATTAAAGATTTATATAAGGAGTCATCATGAGATACATTTCACCAATCTGTAAAGGAGTTTGGTGGCTTTGCCCAAGTCGAGAGTAGAGAGACTTACTTTGACAAGAGTGATCGTGGTTTGTTAGGTAGCGGAAGGGGTCCTATAGTTAAAGATGTAAAACAGTGGCTGAGAGGACAGAAGGTGGAAATTATGGGTGTAAGCATTGTAGAGGTGCCACAAGGCAATGCTAGAGCGGTGAAATGCATAAGTTAGATGGCGTGCACATAAGTTAGCCAGGGGAAGCCACCATAACCAATTGGGAACATCGACCAAGAACTAGAGTAGTACCTTCGAGTATTTGTCAACGAGTGTCAGGGTGATTGGGATTACCTATTACCGATGGCCACACTTATGTTGAACAAGTCAAAGTATCACAAGTCCTTCATGTACATTTGGTCTTGCTTCTTTCCCTTTGGTTCAACTTTCAATGTGGTGTATTAGGTAGGAGTGCTTTTTTGGATCATCCCTGACATTTGTCATGTTGTCTCAACCCCTCAGGTATATGTGTGTTTTCATGTCATTCCCCCACTCCTTTCATCCGTAATTTTTATAGAACAAAGTGTAAAGTAGTAAAAACCACTTCCTCGAGTCAAACTGCAATCTATTAACTGAAAAAAAAAATCAATTGAAATTTGAGTCCTGCAAGTCTATTTTCAGGAAAGCTTTACTGCATTTCTTTTGGAGTATTTTTTGAATAAAAACAACTTACATGATGCAGTATTGATACTTATGTGGTCATTGTGGAACGGGAGCTTTCATGGTGATGGGCTTAGGAGCAGGAATACGACGAGCTAGCTCCGACATAGCGGATAACCACGAACAGCTTATCTTTCAAGGGTAAAACAGCACGCATTCATTCAGATCC
>QLPI01008561.1:0-13339 GCA_003314275.1 Chroogomphus rutilus
TGTACCACCCTATACCGTGAACAGTCCCAAGACCCCCGGCATTCCCGACTTCCGTCTGCTCCGATTCCGATCCTTTGCCCCCACTCTTGGAATATGAACTCCCCCTCGGAAACCTTTCAGAACCCTCCGAAAACCCTTCCGGAAGTCTCTAGCTAAGTGCCAACATGCGGATTTAACACACTCCATCTGTGCCAAATGTTAACATTATCAAACCCCCACATACCGGCACCAAAACTGTCAGTCTGCCTGAATCCAAACCTGAAGATACACCTGTCAAATGAGTGCACAAGCCTAGTCAGTGTGTCATGACATTCTAGATGGACATGGAACCTCATCTTACCAATTATCTGACCCCATCATTGCTCCTGGAATCCAGCTCCCTACCACTGTGAATCAGGATGAAGTTCTAGAGGGAGATGGATCAGCAGACTGGATGATGTTAGCAGAAGCATTAGATGAATATGTACTGGTGGCTGAAACAAGTGAAGTTGAGGCTATTGAGCCCCAGTCCCTGACTGAGGCAAGATGCCATCCTGACTGGGAACTATGGGAAAAGGGTATATTTGAACAATTAGCATTACTAAAGGAGGCTGGAACTTGGGAACTTACTGTACTACCAGAAGATCCAAACATTGTTGGCTCTAAATGGGTTTTCTATGCAAAAAAGGATGCAGCAGGAAATGTAGTCTGATACAATGCCCATCTCATAGCCCAAGGCTTCTCCCAGATCCCTGGTGTTGACTACTTTGACACATTCTACTCCATTGCCAAGCTTGCCTTGATTCGAACTGTACTTGCATTGGCTGCTACAAGAGATATAGAAACTCATCAGATTGATATCAAAGGTGCATACTTAAATGGAGAACTTACTGATCAAGAGATGATCTACATAGCACAGCCCCCTGGTTACCATGCACCAGACTCTACTGGAAAAGTATATCACCTTCAAAACATGCTGTATGGACTGAAACAGTCTGGGAGGCATTGGTATCAGAAGCTTGTTGAAATAATGACAAAACACTTAGCTTTCTCACAATGTGATGTTGACCAAGCTATGTTTTTCTGATGAAATGATCAAGGTTCCATGATAATCCTAGTTCATGTTGATGACTGCACCATTACAGCTTCCTCCACATGGCTTGTTGGTCACTTCAAAGCTAAGTTATCAAAACCAGTTGAAATTACCAACCTTGGTGAGCTATATTGGTTATTAGGCAGAGAAGTAAGATGCAATCGAGAACGGCATACCATCCATTTCTCTCAGTGATCTCATATCACTTCAATTCTCCATCGATTCAATTTGGACAAGCTGAAGCCATTGTCAACCCCTATGCAGCCAGGACTGTTGCTTTCTATGGGTCAGATGCCAAAAACCACAGCAAAATAGGCATAAATGCATGACATACCTTATTGAGAGGTCATCGGATCCTTGATGTATGCTGCATTGGGAACACCAGATGCCAAAAACCACAGCAAAATAGGCATAAATGCATGACATACCGTATTGAGAGGCCATCGGATCCTTGATGTATGCTGCATTAGGAACACCAGATGCCAAAAACCACAGCAAAATGGGCATAAATACATGACATATCGTATTGAGAGGCCATCGGATCCTTGATGTATGCTGCATTGGGAATACCAGATGCCAAAAACCATAGCAAAATGGACACAAATGTGTAACATACCATATTGAGAGGCCATCAGATTTTTGATGTATGCTGCATTGGAAACATGGTTTGACATAGCATTACTCAACAAAATTTGCCCCTATGCACTGGAATGCTGTTAAGAGAGTTTTCAGTTATCTGAAAGGCATAATAGAGCTTTGGTTGACTTATGGGCACACTTAAACTGAGCTAATTAGATACACAGACACAGATGGCAGCACAGCTGAGGACAGGCATGCTGTTTTGGGATATGCCTACATTGTTAATGGAGGAGCTGTGTCCTGGAGCACAAAACATCAGTCAATATTGCTTTCTATGACAGAAAGTGAGTATGTAGCAGCTGTCCATGCTGCGAAGGAGGTGCTCTGGCTTCACTCTCTAATTGAATAACTTTTCGACATGAAAATTTCACCAACCACAATGTTTTCTGACAATCAGTCAGCCATGGCACTTGCTAAAGACCAATGAAAATTTCACCAGCCACAATGTTTTCTGACAATCAGTCAGCCATTGCACTTGCTAAGGACCATCAGTACCATACTCAAATAAAACACATAGATGTACGGTATTATTTTATTCGGTGGATCGTTGAAAAGGGAGCTGTTTGTTTGGTTTACTGTCCAATGCAGGATATGGTGGTAGACACTCTCACTAAGGCATTACCATCAGCAAAAGTAAAGCACTTTGCAGATGAGCTGGGGCTGTCCACAGTTTGAGGGGGAGTGTTGGAAATGGTGATGTCACAGTGTGACAAACCATGTCACCCCACATATCTTTCCATACTAATTATTTTCCATAAATAGCTTTTGTACAGTTGCAAAGGAATATCCTTTTTGTTCTCTTCTTTTAGACAGTCCATTGTTCTGAAGTGCTATATAGTAGCTATCTTGATTCCCATCTTCCTCAGTTGTTTGACATTCAAACACTGAGATTTTCCATATAGTCTTTTAATTCTTACACTCAGTGACATATGACCTGATGTGCCCAAGTCATAGACATTGACTTCCTGTCCCATCAATGTACTTGTTCCCAGCACAAGCATGGTCCCAGCAAATGTTGTAGTAAAAGCAAACTCCTCAATTTCCATTGCCACATTTGCTGATCTGCCTCCCTTCTTGACTTCCTCCTTCTTGTCCTTCTTTTTAGCTCTAGAACAACATTCCACTTTCCTATGACCCTTTTCCCCACAGTTCCAACATTCAATGTTAGTCTTCGTGGTGCTGGAGGTGTCACTGCATGCCTGTGATTTTCCATGGCCTTTTGCTGCAGTGAGAGCATTCTCACTCACTTTCAGTTCGTGCTCTTTGATCACTAACCATTCAAACTCATCAATCAGAGTTCCAATCACCTGATTGGGCTCCAACTTGGACTTCACATGTGCTGTGGACATCACAATCACATTAATCAGTGGACAGTATGACTTAGGGAGCAAGCCAAGGATGACAGTGACTAGGTCATCATCAGTGAGTGCTGTGTTCATCCCTGCCAGTTGCTCCTGCATCCTCATGAGTGCCTCCAAGTGCATACAGACATTTGATTCATCCTCACATTTCATTTCATACATCCGACACCACATATCGACCTTAACGGTGAGTGCCCTGGTTTTGTGTTTTGAACACATGGCATCCCATACCTCCTTGGCTGTAGAGAGGTTTCAGATCTTGATGAGGAGGCTGTCAGGGACCATGGTAAATACCTGGGCCATGATCCTGGCCTCCTGCTGATTGTAGTCATCCCAGCACTTTTCTAATGCATCCAGGTCCACTTCCTGCTTAACCGTTAACGTATGGCCCCTGGGGTAGGTGGGAATTGGAGGGGGAATCCTGGCAGTCCCGTCCAGGTGATGTTTGGCTCCACGGGTCGCAGACAGGGTGGCTAACATCTGGCTTTTCCAGGTGACCCAGTTCGTGCCATCCCTGGCCAGCTTTGGGACGACGAACGACTTAGAGGTGGAGGTAGACATCGTGGGCTCTGCGGGGCCCATAACCTGTAGTGATTAGCACAGTAGCTAAACACAGGAAGGCTACAAGGTAATCAGTGCCTGTGTGTCTAGGCGTACAAAAGGAATACGCACCTCAGTGAACGGGCGGTTCACTGAGGGGTTGCTAGGTACTTGTCTGATATATATAGGGTTAGGGTCTCGGTCTCGCATGGCCGAGACCTCCATGCCCGGCTGCGTTCTATGCTTACACACGCTAGCTCCAACAGTAGCATCGTCAAATTCTATCTTGAAGACTTTAATCTATAGAATTCATTGATTGCACCCCTAAGAAATTTCTGGATATTCTGAGATCCAAAGCAACTATTCCCAGACATATGGAGCGCAAACGGATCAACCAGCAAGGATCGCAATTTGTCGAGGGTCGATGAGGTAATCTCACACGTGTCGGTAGTGAGAGAAAAGAATTTACATAGTGGTTTTCACGATGTGTATAGAGTATTGTAAACTTGAATTGGCTTGGCAAGACAATCACTTATGTCAGGAGGGCGATCGTAAGGACTTAACAATGTCAAGCTTGGCGATGTAAGTTTGAAATGGCAGACAAGTTGCAGCCGCATCCTGGGTGACTGGAAATGAAGGCTATATACATTGTGCACTTTCAGACTGATAGAAACTTGGAAAAAAAAAATGAGGCCCACGTCTTTCCTGTATGTATGATTGCAGTGACCATATCGTCAGAGAAATTTCGGATACCATTCAATACAGGAAACGAATAGCGTATTATGGGCCACTCTCTGTGTTGAATTGCTCGCCGTAGTAACTTGCGTATTAAAATATCTCTTTGCTTCCTCCCAGCGACTGCCGCGAAGACAATGCCATATGAGGGTAATGCGGGGCGACTGAATTGTCGCCATCAAAAGGTTCTGGTGCTTTCTGGGCGTTGCTTTTGTTTATTGTGTTCATGTTCAAATAAGCAAAAAATTAGATCGGATCAATGGATGAGGATATAAGTGAAATGCTTCTAATTTACCTGGGCTCTTAAACTGCAGGTCTCACATTTCGCATACGTGCATAAGGAGGAGTAAGTTGCTTTCTTCAGGCTCCGATTCTTCCTCAGGCACAGGCTTAAACATACTGCCTACTTGGTGTGTCGCTTCGTGGTGAGAGCATGTTGGCTTTAACTGTAAATCCCTTACCGCATCCGGGATAACCACAAGTATAGCCTACGAATCATCCAGTCAGAGAAGGGAAAGGGGAGGACTGACGTCTCTTCTCTCTGTGTGATCGTATGTGTGTCTGTGAAAAGTTGCGAGATTATTGAAGACACCTTAAATGTAGAAACAATACATCTAAAACACGTTGATCATCGAACTAATTAGCGCATGACTACTTTCCCTTTCTGTCTCCATTCGAAAACTGTAAAGTGCTTGGTTCGTTGTAGGTCCCTGGATAAGGATCAACATTAGCGGAGGTTTCATATACCTCTGGTTGGGTGTAATACACCTTAAAGTGCGTCTAATCGGAATACTACGAGACTCGGGATATTGGTCAGGCATGTAGATGAATGCACCGTCAAATTAATTGAAGTATCCAATGGCATGTTGTACACATCACACACACCTAGCATGTGACATACCTGATCTGACTCCCTTTGCTATCCCCATTGTCTTGTGTGATCCTTGTCACATTACAGATACTATCCATGCACAACCTTTGCCACTCACACACATTTCAGGGGTCAACCCATTCCAACACCCAAGTCAACTCTGAACCAGCCCATCCAAACATGCTCCCACAACTCTGAAAGCAATATTATTAGTCCTTCAGACCCTCCTACCAGTAACTGCACTAACATCCAGAGGTCTGAAGTCAGATATAAAAGTTCAAAGTCAGGTGCAGAGGCCCAAGGTCAAACACAAGGGCCTGAGGGCAGGTGTGTAGGGGGATTGACCTGTTCCAAACACTGAACCAAGGCTGAACAGCTCAACCCAGACACCTATTAGGCAGCCTGAGGGCTCCACTGGAAACTTCAGCACCTTTGGCACCCTTGATGTTGGAATCCATAGGTATTCATCTTATTGTCCACATTCTACACTATTTCACATTGTCCACATTAGAATAGTATATAACTACAGTAGATAGTTTTTCTCTCCTCAGTTGCATTGCACTTACATGACTGAGGTGAGACTCTTATAATATCCCCGTAAATATGTAATTACGTGTCTCACTATATGTAGAGATTCTATTGAATCTTAGTCGCGTTACACTTTCACAACTGAGAGACTCTGTCTAGCTTTCTACATTCACTCATTATATAACAAAGCTCACGGTAACGTGTAGTGGTGCACAGCTCGCAAAATTAATAAGTCTCAACGGAACGTTTTGTGTGATGCTTCGTCACTTAATATTTCAGTGTTCTGATTGAATTACTTCTGTGAAACCGGCAGTAATATAAGCAAGGAGGGTGACGAACTACGAATACCAACCTGACCCCAGTGTGCAAGACAGATATGATCACCCCGAGTACGGACAGGGATATCGCGATCACAGTCAATGGTGATCCGAATATAATTCATCATAAGCAATTCGACGATCATGCCATATCTGGATCCCGTCCTTGCCATCGGCACCGTCCCGTGCCTGTGCCTGGATAGCTGCAACCGAGGTATTGAATGACATATTCTTCACAACACAAAAGCTGATTAGTATTCGTGAGAATTGGATGGAAGAAGTTAGGTGTCATGCTTCACGCGAGACTCGATGGGCATTGTTACTGGACTCATGAAAAGAGGTAGAACTGTTAGCCATGGGGAGCTTGAAGATCAATTAACGGACAATCAATATTATTTAGATCTGCAGAGCCGCGCTTAAATGTTCCGGGTAGAGCTTGCGGAAGCATAGCGAAAGAACACATAGCTAGTATACTACGTCAGCTATACTGGCATTTAAGTGTAGTTAGGGATCCAGAATATAAAGCGTATTTCAGACATATTCTAGTATACAAACTTCCGAACGCCGCTCCTAATCAGAACAGATATGAAACAGATAATCAACAAAATCGAGTAGACTTTGAATATAAAGCCAGAAGTACAACTAATGGGGGAAATGAAGCGCAAAATAATTCAAATGTATGAAAATGACTCGTAAATACTATAAAATTGAAAAAAGGGAGGAGCATATAGCATATCCTACCTAAACAACCATCGAAGCAGTCCTTCTAGTTGAAACTCTTCTCGGGAGGTTTCGCATCGTCACCGTGCATTAACATTTGAATGATCTCAGTATTTTTCCATGCATCCGGAGATTCTGCAAGCTGCAAACTCGTACATGGCACTATTGGCACAATCCACCTGATAGAAGGGACAGTGCGCACCCATAAATCAGGAAAATCTGAAAGCACTTGATCGGCCACCCGTTAAACATGGCCACAAATTAGAATCAGCATGAACCCCCAACGTCAGACCACACACGCCGGTGGTCCTCTCTGAAACTCCAGTATCTCAAATACTTGCCTGCACCGCTTATATTCCTTGTCCGACAGAGCGTGCTAGCATATGCTGCCACCACATCAATATCAAGATCACACCCCAAAGTCGACCAAAGTGGCGAGTCTTCTACAGAACCCCAACATTTCGAATACTCAACCATAGCGAGAAATTTTCTACTCTCATCGTGCTCATAAAAGGGACACGGTTAGTAGGTCATCTGGAACATGAGGTTGACAGAGATCTTTTTAGGAGCGACGATAATATCCATTGGCTCAGGACTCTTCTATTAGAGTTACTTTGGTGAGGTCGAGGGGATGCGTGATGGTTCTTGCGAGGTTGGCCTGACGGAGGGCAGGATTTGGGCTCATGTCCGAGGGTGTATATCTCAGCTTTAAGAAGATATTACAGCAACTATTCTACTCAAACAAGAGTCACTAGAGTAAATGGAAGAATAAAAAGAAGAGGGGCTTTACATCTGAGCTTTGAAGAAAGAAAGTTGAGATGTAAGCACCTGTGACTGAGATATTTTCATGTTACGCTGAGTGCTAATTATATAAACCAGAACCAGAAAGTGCCGGCCACTCAACAAGGAGTGCATAATATCTTTTTGACAGTGTATCCATGTAATTATGCGCCCGAGTTTCAGTATCGGGTATTATCTAGAAGCTCATGGCCGTTGCACTGTCGAAAGATTTGAATACAAAAGTCTGTTGAGGTTTCGGTGGTGCTGATCAAGGACCGCGGAAAGAGCAACTGTTTGGCTTGAGCGGAGGGCTGGTTGCGAAACAGATGAGGAAGAAGCATTTGTGACAAATGTGACATGACCAACCAAAACCAACGCACAGATGCGTCGAATTATTCCAACAAAGGTAAACGGCGGTGCGATGGTAATATCGATCTCATTCACTCAAGAATATTGGTGGACATCCTATGTTGTTTCATGTTTTGAAAATTTCTTACAAAAATCACTATAGGTTTGTGAAGCATTTTGAGCTTGAATATTACTAGGCTGCCTCACACAAAATCAGATATCATCGACATGGGTTTCTTTCACGAGTTATATCATATACCTGCTCAATAAAACTTCTCCCTTTATCTCACCCATCGCGCTGTCCCCTTGATATAGTCTCGTTGTCCTAGGCCTGTTCCTTACCATAGTTGTATGACTAGTAAGCAATCCCTAACACCGGTATCAGTACAAATGTTCATTCTTTGTGTTCATGCTATTCCTAAACTCCCTCCTAATTCTCTTTCCACAGCCTCGTCACACTGCTTCCTAGAAAGGTCACGAACGGTTCTGAAATTCACGTTGTTTCCAAAATATCTGGTTTAAAGTACATGTTTCATGGACCACGAGTCTTATATGATGAATGGTGAGCCAAGCCTAGTCAATATAGCAATACATAATATTTCATCTGACCCGGCCGATCTAGCCATCTGAGCGCTACTCAATGAATGTTGCTGTGGCACGTATAAGCTTTAGAGTTTACTGTAACAACGACAGCTTACCTATGGCACATATGTTTGAAGTCGGACCGTTCAGCCTGCACTGCCCCCAGATGTTGGCACAGCGCTGTGTTTCAGCGCTGAATTGCACAGCCCTTATCAACTATAACACCTGCCTTCTGCCTCTCGAACCATCTCAATCCTCCGCCACCACCCTTCACCTCATGAATGTTCCAAGTCCCATCCTTCATTTGGGAGATAAACACCAGAGCTCGAGTATCCCTCGAGCTCAGGAGAATGAAATATCCGACGCGGAGGGACGGATAGAGCATAGGATATGTGAGGCTGCAGAGGGATTTGAGGCCTCTAATCTGAACTCTGTTGGCGAACACGACTCGGATGTATGGCACGGAGTTGCGGAGTTAGAAGGGGTTGGCATATCTGCTGCTTCGAAATATCTTCTCAACCAACTAATCCCATGTTACGGTTGCAGCAGCACAGTGGAAGCAGCAGCGAGCCTCTAAGCCAGAAAAGAAGCGACACAATCTGGGAAATGCATAAAGGTATGCCCCATCTGGTATCGCTAATTTTCTGTCCTTGTACACCTTACATTTATGTCAGAAGCACAATTTACATCCTCGCCGTTGATCGAATTCAAAATGCAGGAGAGCCAAATCTGTGATCCCGTTTGTTGAATAATGTGGCATACACGAAGTGCTGAAATAGGTCACATTTTCTGTTTCAGATGCCAAGGGAAATGTGAATATACATATTGGTCAGTGAGATTATGCTCTATTCCAGCCGTTCATTCCACCCTAACAGCACATGCACCTTGAAGGTATGAACAGTGGGCCAATACCCATGTACTCAGGTTCCTTGAATGATCCCGATGCCCGTAACATCGAGTTTTTTGAAAACGTAGTATGCTGATGCCCAATTACAGATAGGAATTTATACGCGTGATGATATTAACCTTCTTGAGACGTTAAATCACTATGAGGTCGATCTGAGTCCTCCCTCGGACTCATCTATCACCGCAGTCACAATCAAGCTGCATAAAGCGAACCGACCTGACGGTCGAATAGTTCTTGTAAAAACGTACCATGGCTCGCCTTCTCAACGGAAGACAACCCTCGTAAGTCTCCCCGTGTTTTTTTTTTTTTTTTTTTTGGCAGACTCTTCGCCGTTTTTAATCGTGTTGTAGTTTGAGAGAAATGTTTCTTTACGCAGAGATATCATGTGAGGTTCTGGCTGGAGATTAAGTGTCACAAATGCTGATCCCTTTATTGCAGGGATCCTTCGATATTGCAGCTCATTGGAGCCAGCAGAATCGCATGCAGCATCCCGTTCGAAGTATATCACATGCCAGGCGACAATTTCGAGAGTTTGAGGAGTTGGGTAAAACGGAAACAGTCATCAAACCCCGTGGAGTTTATATATGGACTCTATGACATGGTTTGTGGTGGCATATATGAGATGCATTGGTATTCATGCGCCTGTTGGATTAGCGGACATCAGTTCTGGTATGACACACTCACTCGCTCATTTAATCATTCATAGTAATTATCGATGGCTAGGCGTTGGCAGAATTTCAGCTGTCAGGGGGATTTAGGCTACCTTTTGAGGGCATGGTAATGAATCATTGTCTGAGTTTAACCATACTAACAATATCTAGTGTGACGGCCTTTGCGTTACTGTGCAGAGAGGAAATGATCGACCCCAGTGGAAACTGATATATGCTGGTGAATTATCAGGTGGAGACAGCGCCCACCAAGATGTATGTTGCCATATTTTGCCGGTAAATGATCTCATCCATGTTCATCAATCACGGCAGTCTGTGGAAAATATTATATTGCAAATGAAAACAACCCTTTCAATCTCAGCATTAGAAGATATCGTACATTCCTGGCATATAGCTGTCCATAGGAACGAATGGAACGGAAACGATCCTAACCCCGTCACCTGGATGGGAATGCTCATGCTTTGCTATTCATCGAGCCGCACTGAATACCTCGTGGACATTCTTCGATGTCGATTTGACGAAATCACGCTTCCTATGATTGGGGCTGCATTTTTTGAGCAAGGCTGGCTAGCGAATGGTACCTATCACACGCAACACCCTGGCAGTCGTGGGGTCGGTTTGGGTGACATTGGCTATGTTAAAAAAAATGATAAATTTGTCGCCGTAGACAATGTACATGACCACACGCAGGGACAAAATGGACCACTCTCCTGGAAATATATCGGTATCGGGGCTGGCCGTGATTATCTCATATACACTCCCGCAGAAGCTATATTTAGCCAAGCAGGTCAGACTTTCAAACGGCGAAGGCAAGTACATTTCCACTTTTGTCTCTGTATTCTTAACAAGTCATTGTAGACTCGTCCCTCTCACTACCCGCGCGTGTATGTTCATCATAATTGCTTTGGAATACAATAATCTCGATGAAACACATGCGTTGAAGTGGTTGCATTACCATGCTCGCTCCATAATCAAGCGTCATGGCCCTCTATTCCCCCTCATCAGCTGAAACTAGGTCAGTGTCTATGTAAGCGCAGAAACGAGTTTTGACCAGCAGCGTGAAATAGTTACCAGAATAGAGTGCGAATGATTCATTGCTCTGACACTGACAGACGGTCCAAATCTGCCAATATATGAATGGTCCAACTTACAGTGGGACTCCCAAGCACATTCCGGGGTGACAAATCCTACCGTGTACGTTTTCTCAAACAATGATGGTCCAAATATCCGGGAATCAGGAGTACCAGAGTTTATGACCACACTTCGTGCCTCAAGTTGAATAACGGGTCTTGATGTTATCATACTCAATGGAGATTCAATGAGAGTTAGATAGAGTGTTGTTATGATGTATTTGATCAATAGAAGTGATTGTGTTGAGTGATAATGAATGGAGAGCTGTTTCAACAAATAAGCACTCTTGTTAAGTCTGTTTTGGAACCTGGACATTGGTGTTAAAGATATAACACTTCATTCAGTCAAGCACTGTGTGAAGTGAATTGAGACAAAGAAGAGTTTTAAATTCTGCTGCAGCACAACTCCAGAAATAATTTAATATTTCTACCTTTGTCACAAATTGTGCAATAACTTGAGCAAGTTAATATGACAAGTAAGTGATGTGTTTTTTTAGCAGCAATGAATGAGACTATCAAAGTTTGTAGGTTCAGGACAATAAGGGGTTCTGAGATATTCCAATGAAAGGGAACGCACTTAGAGGAAAGAGGAAGTAAGCGGACTGAACAGATTACCTAGTTAATGCACTCTAAATAAGGGTAGGGTTTTAAGTCCATGGTCCAAGCTCTTAATTATACTTGACTGAGGTTTTCTGTAAAGGACACAGTCTGTCCATAGGTGTTTAACAGAGTAACAAGTGATGGGTGTCAGATTGTCAGTGACAGATGTCAGAGTGAGGGAAAGGCAGATGGGTAGACAGGCGACATGGGAGGTGAGAGCATTGAGGGGGTTGGCAATGTTGACTATATGTACATTAGTTCATGCTAATGGTTTGCAGTCAGAAGGACTTGGCTTCAACTTATGTGTTGCACCCTTCTAGATCATCTGTCCCTTATTTTTGGAATTATAGAAAAAATGCAAGTACAGATGGGAAGAGTAAGTCAATATTCAAACTAGAAAACAATCCAGCTGACTGGAGGTTTATACACATGTTATTAAATCCACATGTTGGTGCTTAGCTAGAGGCTTCCGGAAGGGTTTCCGGAGGGTTCCAAATGATTTCTGAAGGGGGGTTTGTACTCTGGAGGCGGAGGGACTAAAGGTCGCGGATTCATGATCGGAATCAGAATGGGGACGGAAGGACGGGAAGCGCCGGGAGTCTAGGACTGTTCACGGTATAGGGTGGTACAAGTGGTTTGAGATCGCAGGGACTTGGCTTCAACTTATGTGTTGCGCCCTCCTCGATTGTCTGTCCCTAATTTCAGAAAGTCAGAAAGTTTACCGGAACTGAATTGGAAACTATGACACAGAATTAAGTCGATATTTGTACTGGCGAATAGTCCAGTTGACTGGTGATTTATATACATGTATCTGGTCTTGTACTATATTTTGCCGAGTAAAGACAAGGGGGGGAAGAGAGTACAAGGGGCAATATAGAACGAAAAACAAGGGAGTGAGGTATGCGATGATCCTGCACATCGTTTATCAAAGGAGCAGAACCTTGGCTTCGGAATCTTCGGAGGTTCGGAAACACAGAACCTCAGATTGATACATCGGGATTCGGAAAGCGGTTATTTAGGCTCTGGGTCGATTGGAAAAGGTCCCAGAAATGGTGCGGGTAGTTGTGGGGTTTAATGTGGGTTTATTGGCGGCATGGGCCATAACACAAGTAAAAGCTGTTGTAAAAATAGAGTACACTTGACACAACATTGGAGTAACTGCCTATTGTTCTTTATTGTTCTCCTGATTAGTCACAATCTGTGCCTGAACTAAAAACTATAAGTAGTTTACATGTATTATCTGCACTTCTTCAGCTCTTATGCTGAACTCACATGTCACAGGTATAGTAGTCAATATACACTAGCTCTTATGCTGAACTCACATGTCGCAGGCTTACTCTGCCAATAGAGTTGCCTTTACATTAGGTTATGGGCCCCGCCTGAATGCTCACCCAGCTTGAATGCTGGATACATAGCCTACTCGACACCTCTGGTTCAGTCCATGCTTACCTTCATCCTATTGTCAAGCGTTGGTTACCGACGGACTTCGGTACTGCCGAGGGGTGTTGGCGAAAAGGTCGGGCGGACTATGGCCAAGTCCT
>QLPI01008563.1:1067-55274 GCA_003314275.1 Chroogomphus rutilus
GAATCTACTGGAGCTGAGTCCCGGGTTTACTCTCCGCTTAGGCGCCGTACCGGGAATCCGGCCTGGGCGCCAAAGCGTCGGTTTAACGATTTGTGGCTCTCCCACAAGTTAGATATATTATCTAGTAGTATAATATAATATATTGTGTTGGAAACCCAACTGTGACCCGGCCTTGCTGTACGACGAGTAGCTGGTGTCTTACTCCTAAATAGGAAAGTACGCTCGGCGCTTAACCTTCCGGTTCAGCGCGAGGCAAAGATATTCGAGTGTAGCCTAAAGGCTAGTGCGATGGGGGGCAACGATATAGTTATAATTGCTTGTTTATACTACTACAAGGTGTTTGTACTTTATATGAAATAGATAACCTATTTATAAGTGAAAACTTCACGGAGTGAAGTTAGAAGCCGGCCCAATGCGGCCGTGCGCGTGCTACACCCGCATATATGCGGTGGGGATGATATAGGAGGCAAACTTCACAGGGGGGAAGTTGGAAATAGAAGAGAATATGAAATAGGCTGAATATAAATCCACATGCCAGTGTATCCCCTTCCCAACGTGTCCAGATGAGGTGAGCCGGCCCTTGGGGTAGGTATGGGGCCGGGTAGAGAGTGTGGGGTAAAACCCGCTCCTAAAATCATGGAAATATTAATGTAGGTTTCTCATGATGAATAGAACTTCAGTGTGAAGTTGCGTCCTGATCTGGGAATAGCTGGGGGAGATATTGCAGTGTGAATGTTGAATATATATATGAAGTGACTCAATGGTCCCTGGTTCTAACACACTTATATAAGCGTACCCGCTTGCGGGTACGGGTTTGGGCCGGGTTGGAAATCCTGACCCTGACCCTTACCTGCACTACCCGTACCCGCTACCCGCATGGGTTTCCAATACCCGCGCCAATCACTAGACTCGAACCCTAATTTTACCCACAGGCACTATCAGACACTGGCAGGGAGGTCCAGAAGTAAGTATATAAAAGGTAATGTAGCTAAATACATGCGAGCTGCTTACCTGGCAGGGAGGTCCAGAAGAGAACAACCAAAGGACCCCCTTACCTAAGCAGCTACTATATAGCTACAGTGACTGTGACATAACAAGCCTGTCACAGCCAACAAAGAAGACAATAGAAGATTAAAGGGAAGGGATTATAGCAAACATATGAAAAGGGAAGATAGAGAAATGATTAAAGAAGTAATATAAGCAAAGGAATAAGAGAAATGAAGGAGATAAAAGGAATAAAAGGAAGGGAAAGAGGAATAAACCGGTAGTCCCCTGACACCCACTCACCCTCTGAACTCCGAACTATCTTCTCCGAACCTCCAAAATAAAGGACTGATGATCGAGGAAGGCGCAACATACAAGTTGAAGCCAAGTCCTCAAGACTCCAAACACATGACTTGGACCAACTTATGTCAGCTCGGACTTGATGCAAAATCAGATGCTAACAACTATGGCACATGACCAGACATCTCACATCTTAGAGAGATAGGCTGCCGAGCCTTTATCCTAAGACAAACTGATCAACCTAAAATATACAACAGGTCAGTAGAGGGAATACTAGTCAGCTATTCACAAAACTCCAAGGCATACCACTGCTACTATCCCAAAATGGGTCAAATTCTTGTCACAAGGAATGTAGTTTTCATTGAATTGAAGGACAACTACCCACAGATATTCTGACCAAGAGTACAAGTAGGAGAGGTTGAAGAAAATGAATATGACAACGAGATGCTAGAGAAATTGAGGATTGAGCCCCTTCCATCAAAGGGGGAGGTGATGAAACATCAGGGAATGAGGAAACTGACACACAATGTGATGGTCTGAGTCATACACATAACATGGGTGCTCCCCTATGTAGATCAAAGTGTATCCCCAAACCATCAGCTGCAGGTGCAGCAATGAAAGGGATAATACATGAAACATTACTTGAGAAAGGGAAATAAGGGAGAAGCAGACCAACCAATATAATGATGACACAGCACATGTTCTCGAAGAAAAGGCAATGGTTATGACAGACAACAAAGTTGACAACTTGCTAGCCATATCAGAAGATGACCCAAGAAATTACAGAGAAGTCATGCATGCATACGATGCTGCTGATTGGGAATCCAGCTACAATGATGAACTAATGTCAATGCAACAACATGGAGTTTGGAGCCTTGTACCACGTTCATTAGTCCCAGTAGGATGATGAATCCTTGGATGCCAAATTGTGTTCCTATGCAAATGTGATGAAAAAAAATGAAATCGCTCATAGGACAACAAGAATTGTGGCAAAGGGATGCTCACAGGTAGAAGGTATAGACTATATAGATACTTTTGCCCCTGTTTCTTGCCTCAAGTCTGTCCAAACAGTCCTAGGACTTGCAGCATCCCTGGACTGGGAGATTAACCAATTTGATGTTAAAACTGCCTTTCTACATGGAGTTCTTACCAAAGAAATATTCATGGAACAGCCTGAAGGACGAAAAGAAGTAGGAAAAGAAGACTGGGTGTGTAAGTTACACAAATCCCTATATGGTTTATATCAAGTAGGCCACTGCTGGTACACCTGCCATTACACAGAAATGTGTTGTGCTGGATTTACTCGAGTTGATGTTCACCACAGCATTTTTGTCAAGCAAAGTGACAAGGGTAGCCTGATGGTTATGGTACATGTTGATGACATGGCAGCTGCAGCTACAGACTCAAATACGCTCACCCTAATGATCATGGACCTTCACAAGATCATAGATATTGTTGATATGGGTCCAATAAGGTGGTTCCTTGACATGAATGTCACAAGAGATCAAAAGGCCAGGACTATCTCATTATCACAAACAGCCTATATTGACACAATGCTATGACATTTTGGCATGGAAGACTCTTTTGGGATATCTACACCACTGGACCCTAATGTCATTCTCATGAAGTCCATGTCACCATCCTCCGATAAAGACAAAGAATGAATGCAAAAATTCCTTATCTAGCTGGTGTTGGCTCACTCATGTACATATCGATGGCAACACACCCTGACATCACTTTTGCCGACTGATGTTAAGTTGGATTTTTCCTTGGAGGAGAGGTTTGGAATCCTACACAATGAACCGGTTGGGAAGTGTCCAGATTTCAAGGGATCATCTCCTAGTCCCTAACAACTACGATACCTGAAACAGACCAGAGACTATGCACTCACCCTGGGTGGCACATCCAAGCCTACACTCGTTGGATACACAGACTCAGACTATGCCGGCTATACGGACACATGGCGCTCCACATCTGGCTACATCTACAAACTTGGTCAAGGAGCCATTTCATGGAGCTCCAAATGTCAGGGTATTGTGACAACATCCAGCTGCAAAGCAGAATACATGGCCAGCTGTCATGCAACAAAAGAGGCTATGTGGCTGTAAAAGATTACTCGAAACCCTTGGCCATGCTCAAGGTACTACTACCATCAACAGTGACAACATGGGATCCATGGCTCTTACGAAGGATCCTGGATTCCATGCTCGCTCCAAACACATTGACGTGCAATACCACTACACTCGCAAACGAGTTGATGCAAAGGATGTGTCATTCAAGTATCTCCCTACTGCTGACATGCCGGCTGACATCATGACAAAGGCCCTGCCCCGTCCAAAACATGAAAAGTTCATGAATATACTTGGTCCACAGGCTGGTAAATCAAGCAAGTTGTCGAGTTGCACATTGTTGTAAATGTGAGCTTTTTCACCCGAAGCATGACCATGTCGCACTAGATAGTTTTTCAATCGTTTTCGCTAGCGGAACATTTATAAGTCTACAGTGCTGTTCTGCACTTTGAAACATCAACTTCACTCCTCTTTAAGCTTGGTTGCTGTGCAATGCATGCTGACTTCTGACACCCCGTTTCACGATAGATACGTGTTCGTGTTGTGTTGGTTCCTGTCGCTATCTCCAACTCTCCATCGACCTTCTCTGAGATTTCCCTCTTCCAACATCCACATAACCCGACACGCATACTCAGATAGAGGATATATCACTATGAAATTGTGCTCTAGAGGATAAATGTGCCAGCGAGGCTATTACACGAAAACATCAAGATATCTTAAAGTGAACCCCAAAGATGCCATTCTGAAATATAAACCAAATATTCTGCACTATTCATTTGACAGTTTTCCCAAGGATATGAAATAAATGGGCTTCCATACTATGTATACTCCGACTACCAGAACGGATCCCTATCTTTCATTCAAGGTATTGTTCTGAGAATCTCAAGATTCGTCTGAGCTGAAATGTCCATAACAGGTGCAGAGGCTTTATCCCGGTTGGGGCCCTCCATTGTTCAAGTTACATGGGCAGAATAACAGTGAGTAGCATTTGTGTTGTCACCTGCCTGATATCACTCCACGCGAATAATATTGGCAATCGCTTGGGATATTGAGGACAGTATAAAGAACGAAAATGAATTAAATTAAATTCACACAAGGTTGAAGCGTCACATCACGCCTGAGGATGAGCCCACTCAATACCTTTCCCCCACTCACGATCACCCATTTTGTAGCCTCCTCGTCTATCCCAAAAAGCTAAGAAGTAGAGCTGATCACGATCCATTGGCACCAATCTCCACAGGAGAATTCTGACAATTTGCGACCATGACATTCTTAAATATCGGTATCATGATATTGAAACCGATCCCGAGAGCAGCCAGCACCCACGTATTGTGTTGATGTCTGGTTGAGAAATAGCATGGCAGAGGACAATGGTGGGGGCTTGCAAGTACAGCTTTTCAAATATTTCAAGCGTCACCCGGGTGCATATTGACCATTATATTTTATGAGAAAATTGGCAGGGGTGGTGCTCTTTTTCCTGCCATTGAAGAACACTTTCTCATGATGCCAGAGATAGGTATAAGCAAGACAAGGTTATATATAACCAATGACCTGTAGATCAGGACAAAGAAAACATAAGTGTTCGTATCGACATGGTCGTAATCATATGATAATGATGACCAACATGCTAAGGTGGGGGGAGTGTTGAGGATAGGGAGCAATCCTCATGTAATATCTTTCTTTTTATCCTAACTCTGGTTGGGTAGATTAGTCATGACAGGTGTACAAGTGGCTCATTCTCTTGAGACGTATGTGAGGTAATATATGGACAGTGTGGGAGATATGGATTAGAAAGAAGATTCATTGAGAAACTTGCACTATATCCTATCTGGGGTAGCTGTTGAATGTTGAATGTTGGACTTTAAAGCAGGAACTGTATATGACAAGAGTAAGAGCCTGGAGTGTAGAGTAAAGATTTATAGAGACTTTTCTGTCAATTTAGGCAGACCATAACAATAAACTTGAATTTCCCTCATTTCAGACTGATAGACCAAAGCAAAGTGTGATCCCAATTTGCCTTTACAGTACATCTATATTAAGGAAGTTTCAAAGTGCTATTCGGTCTCCACCTCATTAGGGACATAACCCTGAAATTCGGGTCAGTATGAAAGGGTCAATCTATTGTTTCATGCGTACTTCCGCATTGACATCATGCTTCAAGTATCTGGCACCAGCGAAATGGCAAGATCGACGACGTTACCAATTACTCCTGCAAACTCGCGTCCATAGTACATACAATTCCCTGCACACTCACAAGTCGACCGACTCTGCAGTTCCTTGCACCCATAAGTGTTGCGCACTCAGTTCACCGCTTGCGACGGCTGCTACGATTCCCCGCACTCACAAGTAGATCCCCTTCACGTTGCACAGTAAGTTTCTCCCCACACATTGAAACACATATTCTCTCTGTCTTGACCCAATAGGTACGCACCCACCTGATACACATCGGTGGACGACCGCTGTGCACCACCATGGCGACAAACAATTGAGTGTATCTCACTGTTAACCAGCCGACATGGATTTACAAACACATATCGTCGCCACCGCCGCCATCGCTTGCGCACATATATGGTGAGTTCTGCCATGTCCCAAGGCCGCAGGAATTGAATATGAGACTCACCGTTAACCACGACGCAGGTTACACACCGACAACTTACTTTGTCGATTGTCAAACCCATGCTTCCATGTCACTGTGACCCCTGATGCTCAACAAAAAGTGGCACATCAGATGGTGCGAGAAACTTGAACCACCTATTACCAACGAACCAGTGACGCTAAATTCGTAACCATGGCCGCATATCAGTGTTTACTGGTCAATTTAAACCATCTCCTCCTAGTGGTTTGTGATAGAATTCTGATAGAGTAAGCCAAATGACAGTTACATCAATCGGCGGGCACATGACCATGTTTGTTTTCGATGGCAAGATTTTCTAGATAGTAAGCTCAACTGAGAGAACATACCGTCAGATTGGTCGACACGAACACACGAGCACAACTCAGACACATAGTGTGGTTTTGGGCCTGGGCGAGTGCCTGCTGGGTGATTGGATGAGTCTCCATGCGACACGCATCGAAAAGCGAGTTGAAAAGTGCTACAGACTTGCAGCGCCGGGACATGACCTCGAACCACCGCCGTTCAAACCCCGATTTTCCCATTGACAGAGGTCATGATGGTGCGAGAACCATGCACATCCCTCGGCTACATGGCATTCTGGACCATTCGGACCTTGGAAACCAGGTGTGCCATGTCCAGCAACCTCAGACCCCTCCACTGTACCCTCCCTCGCTCACTTTGACCCTCCCGCTTGCTGCATGCACTCGCACCTTGCCACGTCGACACCCAAGAAAGCATCATCGGGCCCCACATAAATCCAGCCAAGGACAGGAACTTCTGCATCTTTACTAAGTTCCAATCTCTAACCTCATGCAAGAAAACAACCTGAAATCTCTTTCGAGAACACTCTATTGGAGAGAACCAAATAGGATTCGCTCAACATGTATCAACCCTTTCCTCCAATCCCCGATAAACAGTGCCATATCACGAGGCGCAAGATGCTTGAGGTAAGTGGATGCCTCAACTCTGGTCAAGAGAATGAGATATACACAGTATATGCTTAGAAGAAATGTATAGTCAGTTGGACCAAGCTTAACCACAACATGGAGAAGTTACTTAAAACCAACATTGTGATTTGCCAACTGATTGATGAAAGTGTTGTTTGGATGACTCCTTCAGACATCAATCATGAACCACTAGTGAACTCGGGTATGCAGCTATGGCTATGGATTCAGTGCCACTGGTTTGTTAGTAGCAGACAGTTCAAGCTTCTCGCACTGTCTGATGTTTCACTTTTTGTTGATCGGTAGGGGAAGGCGTCAGTACACATTCAGAGAATCCTATCCTGAATTCTTACAATAGCTGGTTCCTGAAGGTGGTTTAAGTTTAATAGATTGAGATCGGAGGTCTGACAGGAGGCAGAAGAATCGCTCTTCGTTGTAAGGCTATTTTAAATACTTGATATTATGTTTCGTGAATCACTTCTATCATGCTGCTGTCTCGATGTACCATGTACCATCAAGCGAAATCGGAGCAGAGATACTATCTTGGTTTCATCAACATATGTTCCCTTTACCCAGCCATGACTCTCATAAAGCTTGCACATTCTGCCTCTATCCATCAGCCTCTCATTCCAACACACGATCCATTCCTGCTCAACATTCACTCACCAGATTTCCTCTCAAGGGAGTAATAGAGTCTTAATCCAGCAGGAGACAGATGGGTGAGTACCCTAGACTGTTAGGTTTAGAGGAAATCTATGATACAGGCAGTTTGGCTGTGAGCTATTCTGTAATTGCTGCATTGGATAAGTCCAGAAAAAAAATCGTGTGGCCCTCAGAGCGGTCTCACTATTTGAAATAGCACTCTTCATTTATGACACACTCCTCACATTCCGTTATGAGAGAAAACACATCTGGAGGAAGAAGCTTAGATTAGGATCAGTCCTGTATATTTTGGCTCGCTATGCAGGGCTCATCTACTTCATGTTCCTCTCAATAATTCTCATTTCTGTCCCAAATTTATCCATCAAGGTGAGTAGTTCTATTTCATGGATCACAAAGAGTTCACATTCATATGGGTCTAGTAAGACTCTCACGATGTTTACCACAGAATCTAATGTCAACACAGTGCATGTAATGACTTAGTTTACTTTAGTGATAGTATTGGTATTGTAGGACTTCTTGGAATACAAGGTAACAATGTCTCTATTTTTCCATTCGCAAATTTATTTATCTATTCTACCAGGGCTTTTAATGGCACGGGAATATGCCATTTCGAAGATTAAGAGACTGATTTCTTTGGTGCTTGGTCTTTTACTTATTGGCATTATTGGGTGTTCCTTGGTATGTATTGCATGCTCTCACTTTGTGATGACTAACAAAACTTGTTCTGCACTGCATAGTTTATTGCAAAAATAAACAGCTGTGCACCAACTGATATAGATCTGAAACAGTTTTCCTTGTGAGTTATGTTGATTGTATTCCTTCACATATCTGTCTATTCACATGATTCTCACATGTAAAGCTCCCTTTGTCTCAATATCGTGTTACTACTTAAACATTGTCTAGTGAACCCTATTCAGGATGGGTTGTTCCAGTCCTCTGTGATCATTCAATGTTTTTTGCAGATGCTTTCAAAACAATATAGAGATTGAACAGGAGATCAATGTTCATATATTGGGGAATCATATGATAGTGTTCACTGGGAGCTCAGGATGTCATCCTAGAATATATATAATTATGGTTGTGCCGAGTGATCATTTGATGTAGATGGTTGTTTGTAATTATACTATGATTACTGTAATTTATACTAACGAAGTCACTGAATTTTATCTTATGTAGGCTCTTTCTTAACACGATCAATTGGTCCAAGAGTTTAATAAATACAGAAATATGCAAACATATGTTGGAACTAGCATGTGTAAGCATAGAATGTAGTAAGGTATGGAGGTCCTGGCCATGTTTGACCAGGACCATATATATGTCAGACAAGTAGATAGTGGCCCCTCAGTGAACTGCCCGTTCACTGAGGTGCATATTCCTATTGTATGCCTAGACACACAGGCACTAATTACCTTGTAGCCTTCTGCTGTTTAGGTACAGTAATAATATACACAGTGAACTGCCCATTCACTGAGCCTTCTGCTGTTAAGCTACTGCACCTAATAACTACAGGTTATGGGCCCCACAGAGCCCACCATGTCTACCCTCACCTCTAAGTGGTTCATCGTCCCGAAGCTGGCTGGGTGTAGGGGAATGGGGAATTCTCTAGTAGATATGAAGGGCCATCAGATCAGGATCAGTACAAAGGATTCCAAACCTCTCTCACTCAGAAAATAACTCAACAAACCAGTCTTTAATTGACTACCAAAAAATATAATAATTTTGGCAGGCCATTTAAGAGTAAATTACTCAAAGTAATTAACTCTTAAACTATCAAGCTCTTCAAAGCCCAAGGAAATACTTCAAAAATACTCATATTTTTGTTTATTTCTATTCGGACCCACAAGGACCCATAGCCAGGTGCCAAACACTTATACATGGAAAATGGCACCAAACTGCTGGCTCAGGCTCTTAAGACTCAATTGTACAACAAATTCCTGGGTTTAGGTAATAGCTATTACACATTAGGTCAGCCCAGAAGCTCGGCTTACTTACTATTAATATTTCATGACTTGACCAGTCACGAGACTACCAGCTGTGGGAATATGACTCATTAGTGACTACAGGGTGACTTGTAACTGCCACAGGCTTCCAGGACCTTCCATTCCTTTCCACACCCTTCCACTAATTTCAGGAAGGTCTTGCCTTATCGGGGAGTTACATAATTAGCTTAGAATTAGTATATATAGAGACTAGTTCTGTAGCATAAAGGCAATCAATCTTATCTTCACCCATAATCCGCTGGATTATCTAGTACTGCCAGCACTCTCTTAAGTAGGTTGCTGACCACTAAGACTTATCAATAGAGGTTTGTTTGTAGAATAGATCTTGACCCTTCTATGGGGTGGAAGGTTTCTTGGACAAAATATAAAAGGTACGTAAAAACATCATAAAAGAACTAAACTAGATTTTATATGACATCTGTGGAAATAATCCTAGGCAAGGGTAGAATAATAGTTCACGAACATAAACTATTATTCCTACACATAATTGACAAGTCACCTGCCAAGGCCCCCTCTAAACAATTCTTTTTGGACATCAACCTGGATAGGCATTAGCTTGCTGTTGTCTTGTCGGAGAACTTGATTGGACTTTCTTCACACCAAAGTTTTGTCACAGCTCTCGGGTTACCAGCTTACGGTTCCAAAACACCAGGGACAGCACAAACTGGGTCACCTGGAAAAGTCAAACATTAGCCACCCTGTCTGTGACCTGTGGTGCCAAATGTCACCTGGATGGGACCACCAGAATCCCTTGTTGAGATGAGAGATGGAGGAATTAGGGGGTTAGGGAGGAACTGGAAGGAGAAATACGGTTGGAAGCACATAGGAGTGCATATATGCCGAGAAAGGACTTAGAGATATATTTAGGACCAAGGGAACACCGAGAAAAACAAAAGTAACATTAGAAAGACTAGGAAAAGCAGAGATGGCAGATTGAGATATGGCAGCCTATATGCTAGGCACTCACTGAGATAGAAAGATACAAGGGACAAAAAGAAAACAGATGCACCTGGAGCAGGGCCTATGGGGAAGAATAGGTCATAGGACATATAGAGACAGAGAGGCATACCACTCATGGACTAGGGAATAGGAGAAGACACATTCAGGGTGCATACATGCAGGTGACACACACTTACCGGCAGAGCAACAAGGTGCGATGATGATACTAGAGTTGAGGGCACTGCAAGAAGCAGCAGAGAGTATTTTCACATTGAGTAGGACCACATGAACAGGGCAGACAGAAATAGATTGGAAACACAGCGGCCCACATTGGGTCGACCACATATAGACACCATCTCAGGGTAGTTATAGAGATTATATTCAGGACTCAAGTTTTCTATAAAGGACAGATAGATAGAGAATAACAAACTAGTCTCGTACTCCAAGGAACACTGTTTATCATTGTAATCGATGAAGTCTGGATCACTCGTGTCATTATACTGGGCTACTACCTTCATTGTCATCACTCACATCCCCAGACCTAATGGGAATATTGCATTGAGTTTACTATGATTTAACTGTGAGTTCACTCTCACTTTCCATAGAGACTATCACTATCAGGTGGTCACTCGGCCCCCTGCATATCTACAGTTACTGTCATGTGACCCCAAGCCATATCAGGCTAGATCAATCAAGGCAACATAAAAGATTGTCTGGACACACTTGGAATTACTCCCAATATATATCAGAGCACACTCATGCTGGTATTACTCTCTAATAGTACCAGAGTTGTTCACAGATGACTGTTGCCTACTCATGCATCCCCTGTAGCTGCCTCCCTGGGTCAGTGCTTAGTCAAACCCTAAACCTTCACATTGCACGGAGGGCTGTCTACAGTGAAATACAATAAAGAACAAAAACATCTATTATATAAATATAAAACAATCCATCTTCTAAATAACCTCTTTTTCATAGTCACCTGAGACATTTGCCTAGATCCCCCCTCCAATCCCCACCTACCCCAGGGGCCATAGGCTAACGGTGAAGGAGGAAGAGGACCTGGATGATTTATAAAAACACTGGGAAGATTACAATCAGCAGGGGGCCACAATCATGGCCCAGATATTTACCACGGTCCCCAACAGCCTCCTCATCGAGATCCAAAACCTCCCTACAGTCAAGGAGGTATGGGATGTGCCATGTGCTCAAAACATGAAACCAGGGCACTCACCATTAAGGTCAATATGCGGCACCAGATGTATGAAATGAAATGCGAGGACAAGTCAAACATCCGTATGCACCTGGAGGCACTTATGAGGATGCAGGAGCAACTCACTGGGATGAACACTGGACTCAATGACCTAGTTACTGTTAACCTTGGCTTGCTTCCCAAATCATACCGCTCAATGATTAATGCAATTACGATGTCAGTAGCACATGCAAAGGTGAAGTTGGAGCTGGATCAGGTGGTCAGCATGCTAATCGATGAGTTTGAATGACTCACCATCGAGCAGCACCGACTGAAAGCAAGTGAGAATGCTCTTGCTGCAGCAAAGGCCGTGGAAAATCACAGGCATGCAGCAGCACCTCTAGCACCACAAAGACTGACATTGAATGTTAGAACTGTGGAAAAAAGCATCATAGGAAAGAAGACTGCCATTTTAAGGCCAAGAATAAGGATAATGTTATGGCCCATGCCGCCAAATAAACCCACATTAAACCCCACAACCACCCGCACTGTTTCCGGGACTTTTCCGATCACTCAAAGCCTGAATAACCGATTTCTGGATGTCCAACATACATTCCAAAGTTCCACAATTCCGAACCTCCAAAGACTCCGAAGTCAAGGTTCCGTTCCTTTGATAGACGACGCGCAGGATCATCGCATACCTCACTCCTTGTTCTTTGTTTTATATTGCCCCTTGTACTCTCTTCCCCCCTTGTCTTTACTCGGTAAAAGATAGTACAAGAACTAGATACATGTATATAAACCACCAGTCGACTGGACTATTTGCCAGTATGAATATCGACTTAATTTTGCATCGTAGTTTCCGATTAGGTTCCGGTAAACTCTCTAACTCTCCGAAATTAGGGACAGACGATCAAGGAGGGCGCAACACATAAGTTGAAGCCAAGTCCCTTCAACCTTGAACCACTCGTACCACCCTATACCGAGAACAGTCCCAAGACCCCCGGCGTTCCTGACTTCCACCCGCTCCGATTCCAATCCCGATTCCGATCCTTCACCCCCACCCTCGGAATATGAACTCCCCCTCAGAAACCTTTCGGAACCCTCCGAAAACCCTTCCAGAAGTCTCTAGCTAAGCGCCGACACGCGGATTTAACAGATAAGAAGGAGGGTGACACTGACAAGAAGGGAGGCAACTCAGAAAACATGGTGACTGGTGGCGAGGAGTTTGCCTTTATGACGATGTTTTCAGGGACCATGCTCACGCTGGGAACAAGTGCATTGACAGGATGGGAAGTCGATGTCTATGACCCAGGCACATCAGGGCACATGTCACCAGACAGGCACAGGTTCATTACCTTCAAGGAAATTGCACCACATGAAATCAATGCTGCAGACAAAACTGTATTCCAAGCTACTGGAATAGAGAATATAAGGATTGGTATCCCCAATGGAAAAATGATGATGCACATTACATTGAGAGACATGCTGTACTGTCCGGATCTGGCATTCACATTGATATCCTTGATGCGCTGTGACACAGCCGGTTACTCAGTCCTGTTGAAGGACCAAAAATGTCTGATTTGAGACACCAAAGGGGCCCTGTTGGGGCAGGTCCCACTCTTTAATGGGCTCTACAAGGTAGAGGATAAGTCTGTGGAAGCACAGGCAAACATAGCATTTAAAACCACTTAACACAGAAGAGCTGCATTGGCACATGGGCCACATATCCCCACAGACTGCCTAGAAACTCATCCAGGACAGTACCATAACTTGGCTCGACCTTGACATGTCAAGTCAGCCAAGTTTTTATAAGGGATGCACAGAAGCAAAGCCTATGTGCAAGCCTGTCCCACAGGTGCAGGAGGGACCATGAGCCTCCACCTTTGGCAAAAATGTCCACTTGGATGTCTAGGGGCCGGCAAACCCCCAGAGCTATAATGGAAAAGAATATTTCATTAGCTTCACCAATGACCACAACAGGTGGACTTACCTCATTCCAATGGCAAGGAAAGGGGAAGCATTTGACTGCTATAAGCAGTATGAAGTGTGGGTCGAAACCCAGCATGGTGCAAAGCTGAAGTGCCTGCAAACTGACCACAGGGGTGAATGCCTCTCACAAGAGTTCACAGCACACCTTAAGTCAAAAGGAACGGTACAAAGCCTTACCATACATCACACACCAGAAGAAAATGGTGTGTTGGAGTGCCTGAATAGGATGCTATTAGAGCACGTACAGGCTATGCTTCTGATAGCTAGCCTACTGAAATTCCTGTAGACTGAGTCAGTCTAACATGTGGTGTGGCTTAAAAACAGGACTTCAACATGCATGCTTGATGGCAAAACACCATATGAGCTTGTACATGGCGTGAAGCCTGACCTCACCAACCTATCTGAGTGGGGCACAAAAGTGTTTGTGCTCAAATAACACACTGGCAAGTTAAATTCTAAGGCAGATGAGGGGATGTAGATGGGGTACAGCAATGGAAAGCAAGGGCCATAGGGTTTACTGGCCCAGAAAATGTCACATCACTGTCAAACACAATGTGACATTCAACACTCCCATCCTGGTCACCCCTGCCGATAGACTGACTGAGGGGAGTCCGCCACCCATGGCAGTAAGGGCATTGGCAGCACCCCTCACAGCCAAGGACCACCACCAGTACTACCAGATCCATCCACAGGTCCTGCATGGATTGACCCACTTGAAGGGTTTGAGGATGCAGATGCAGATCCACTAGGCAGGGGTCACCACATGTGAAAACCATCCATGTACATGTCTGGGATTGCCGATGGCACAGGCAGTAGCACTGGTCATGCAAATGCCCCCATATATCCTAAGGGGCTGCCCATCCCCACTAGGAATGTGGCCTTAGTGGTCCTGGAGGAGGTAGAGGAGGTCAGCGTGGAGGATGAATAGACAATGCACTGCTCTCAAGAACATGCAATGGTGGCGGCTACCTGGAGCATCAGAATCGACCTGGTGTAGAGTTGCTCTAGGTAATGAATACCTAAAAGCCTGTGTGCACTGGTCCTTTTCTCTGGTGGGGTCTAGCGCAGTTGTTTAGCACAGTGGGACTATGGTCTGTGACTTATAAGGCCACTATTTGGCATGTAATTGAGGATATAAAAAATAGAATGTAGTGTGACTATGTGTGACCTGTGACGCAACGTGACAGTGACCATGAGATGTCACATATGGGCTTGAGCTTGAACCTGTACTTGGACTTGAATACTAGAGTCTAGACTTCCTAGACTTAGTTGTGACTTGGACTTGTAGACTGACTTAAGACTTTAACTTGTGAACTTGATATTACAAAGGTGAGCCAGAGGCCTTTATATACAAAAACCAAGCAATGATATGAAATGATGTGAGAGGTTGGCTATGTCAGTTGAATGACAAAGCACGAGAACAAAGTATACAAAAGAGGAAACTATAGAAAAACTCTGGAGAAATGGTACAGCATCGAGGCTGTGCAAATAGGGGCTAGGGGCTATGATAGGGGGAGACTAACCAAAAAGGTAAGGATGATGAGTAATAACGAGAAAATACTAACAGAATAGGAAACAGGTCTGAGTCAAGCCAAGAAAAGGGGAAACATATAAAAGAAACAATAAGGAAGTCTACCAATAAACATCTAACAACCTTGTCCACTACTCCTGAGAGGCCTTAGGATGAGTCAGGGGACTGAGTCATCTCAGAGTATTTCCAGGTCACAGGCAACATATCTTCCACAATTTCTCCAGTATCCAATCCAAGGATAGGGGTCTGGGAGTAGGAGGACTAATGGCTATATGGTCGTGCACTCTCAGTTTGTATTTAAGAGTGAGTCGAATGGAGTGGGCGGGGTAATCAGGATGAGATGGTGCCCTGAACTCTGCCTTGTATTCCACTCTACTCCTATCATAATATGCTGGTCTAGACATCATTCCAAGAAATATGTATGGTCCTTGGCTTTCTAGGAAATAGACTGCATCTCCTATCACATATGACTGAGTGTAGATTGGATGGGATTGTCTCCTGAGTGAGAAATGTGCTAGGGGAGGTATACAAAAATAATGATATGTTAATGGTTCTACCTGGATATGTGTGTCCTGGGTGTTGTAGCATTGCATGGGAATGAGCTCTGAAGAAGACATGATGACAAATTGAGAGTCTGAAGATTGGAGTGCTGAATAGCATGGTTGGCTGTGTGATGTGGCAACAGTGAAGGTGATATGGGATGAGCACTGTCGGAGTCGAATTTGGAACATGGTTGAGATCGATCGCTTTACTGTCACTGGTTAGCCTGGACAATGCATGTTCATATAAGGACTGGCTGGTATGGGACACATCCATCAAGCAGGAGCTGGACTAGCATGCAATCCTACACACATGGGACTTTGTAGAACTTCCCAATGATGCCAACATTGTTGGCAGCCGGCTTGTTTTTCACTACAAGCATGACACAAGTGGTAATATTGTAGCCCACAAGACCAGGCTTGTCATGCAAGGTTTTTCCCAAACAGAAGGGATAGACTATAATGAAACCTTCTCTCCCACTGTCAAACTTTCTGCCATCCACATCATCACTGCCATAGTAGTCAGGAATGACTGGGAGCTTGAACAGACCGATATTAACGGTGCATACCTCAGTGCCCCAATTACAGAGACAGTTTACATGTGCTAGGCCAAAGGCTATGAAGTCCCTGGACAGGAATGTCATGTTTGCCACCTCAACCATGCAATCTACAGCCTTAAACAGTCAGGGAGGGAGTGGTATAATATTCTGTGTGGCATTATGTACAGATTTGGTTTTACGTGTTGCAAAGTTGAGCACACTGTATTCAACAGGTATGCTGGCCAGGATGTCCTCATCATTGCCATGGACGTTGATGATCTCACCATGGCTGGCAACTCAAAAGTTGTAATCTGCCCATTCAAGGATGAACTGCGCACTGTCCTCAAAATCAAGGATCTTGGGGACCTGAGCTGGCTGTTGGGAATAGAGGTGAAGTGGGACCATGAGATGTGCACAATTTCATTCTCACAATGTGTGTATATTGAGAAAATACTTGAGAGGTTTAACCTACAGGATGCCAACCTGCTTGGCACACCCACTTGACCCCCACCACAAGATATCACTGTTCCAATCCCCTTCCACCCCTCATCAGTTTGATGAAATGTGTAACATGCCCTACATGGAGGCCATCGGATCCCTCTGTATATGGCACTGGGCATGCACCTGGACATCTCATTTGCTGTATCCTTCCTGGTTCAATTTATGCAGAACCCAGGGAGAGCACACTGGGAAGCAGTCAAAAGGGTTTTTTGCTACCTTAAGGGAATGAAGGACACTTGTCTCATCATTGGAGGAGCACAAAAAGGCCTAGAGGCCTTCTCGGATGTGGACTGGGCCTTACAGGAGCATAGACACTCTGTATCTGGGTATGTGTTCACAATTGATGGAGGAGCTTTCTCTTGGAGTTCGAAGAAACAGCCTATTGTTGCATTATCAACAACAGAGGCCAAGTACATTGCGGCCACTCATGCTGTGAAAGAAGCCCTGTGGATCCATATGTTCATCAGGGAGACAGCTTGACCACTCACAAAACCCATCACCATCTACCTCAACAATGTCTTGGCCATTTCCATCACAAAGAACAATGAATATCACCCGAGGACCAAGTATATAGACATATGCTATCACTTCATATGCCAAGCTGTGCATGAGAAACTCATTCACATCTCACATTGACTATGTGCTGACAGATGAAATGGCAGCAGACATGTTTATGAAGGCCCTCCCTCAACACAAGGTACTATACCTGAATGTGCTGGTCAGGATGTGTTCTGCTTAAGGGGGGGTGTTGGAACTAGCATGTGTAAGCATAGAACACAGTAAGGTATGGACATCCTGGCATTGTTTGACCAGGACCATATATATGTCAGACAAGTAGATAGCGGCCCCTCAGTGAACCGCCTGTTCACTGAGGTGTGTATTCCTATTGTATGCCTAGACACACAGGCACTAATTACCTTGTAGCCTTCTGCTATTTAGGTACAGTAATAATATACACAGTGAACTGCCCATTCACTGAGCCTTCTGCTGTTTAGCTACTGCGCCTAATAACTACAACATATGCTACATGTTTCTTACGTACTCAATCAAGCCTCAGCAGGAGTAACGGGGAGAGCCACAGGCTTGTAAATCAACCAAGTCATCAAGTTGCACATTCTAGTAAAAGTGAGCTTTTTCACCCAAAGCAGTAACAATGTCACCATGTCACCCTTATGTAATAGGTTTTGATTGTTGTCACTTTTTTTTAGCACAACTTGTATAAGTCTACAGTCCCATTCTGCACTTCAAAGCATCAATTTCACTCCTTTTTAAGCTTGGTTCCTGTGCAATGCACACCGAATTCTGACATCCCATTTCACGATAGGTATGTCTTTGTGTTGGTTCCTGTCGCTATCTCCAGCTCTCCATCAACCTTCTTGGAGATTTTCCTCTTCCTGTTAGAACCAACAGAGTATTTGATTTATTACACATATTTTCTTCACATTTCAACACTAAAACATGAATAACTCCCCCAATTATATCCCCTTCAAGGCGCAACTTCTTACAGGCTCTAAAGATGATATAAAGGACCTACAGGAATATTTTCATGATTTTAAGGATGGTTTTGGATGAATACCACCTACATGGCCTGGTGCCTGACCCAAGGATCAAACTGCTCTTCAGGGCTAATGGAAGGGATATCATTGATGGGCAAGCAGTTTTGATAATGAATGTTTTTCTTTGAAATATTTCAACCTCTTTCCAGGGCATGGCCCAAATCTTTTCTTTGCCCATGTACCCACATTCCATCATGCACCCGACCGTATCAGAACGGATCGCTACGTGAAGTTTTCTAGTAACACAAATTTTCTTTCTTATAAATAGTTGGTTGTATGTACCTAAATAATACACCAGGAGAATTCTCCTTTCGACGCTCCCATTCCTGTCAATCTTCGAGATAACCTCAAAATTCCTATTCGCACTCAACCGATGGTTAAGCGCCGGATATCGCACTTTCATTAATCTGGACTAAAACACCGGATACTCGTCGTGCCAATACCTGGAACTAAATTTGAGTTTCCAACACCATATACTATTTTTATATACCACCATATATTATATCTGCCTTGTGGGAGAACCACAATTCCATAAACCGGCGCTTTGGCGCCCAGGCCGGTTTCCCGGAACGACGCCTAAGCGGCGGCCAAACCCGGGACTCACCTCTCAGTAGATCAACAATAGTTCAACAGTTTCCCTAGCAATAAATACAATAGAATTCATATTAAAATCCAGGGGATTATTATCCTATTTTTCTCACCGACTGTGAGATATTCTGGAACGAGAAACCGCACAGAGATCTAATCTGCCACACCAAACTACACTTAGGACATCCCCACAACCCCACCGGCACACTCAGATCGAGGATAAACACTCAATCGATTCTATTAAATGAAAACATCAAGATATATTAATGTGAAACCCCAAAGACGCCAATCTGAAATATAAAAGATCGTGGATATATCACCCAGAAAATCAGGTCTCGAGGATAAACGCGCCATCGAGGCTATTAAATTAAAACATCAAGATATCTTAATGTGAAACCTCAAAGACGGCATTCTGAAATACAAACCAAATATTCTGCACAATCAATTTGACAGTTTTCCCCAGGATGTGAAATGGATGGGCTTCCATACTACGTATACTCCGACTACCAGAACGGATCCCTATCTTTCATTCAAGGTATTGTTCTCAGAATCTCAAGATTAGTCTGAGCTGACATCTTTATAACAGGCGAAGGGGCTTTATTCCACCCGGCCTTCCATTCTTCAAGTTTCATGGCCAAAATAACAGTGAGTAGCATTTGTGTCGTCACCTGCCTGATATCACTCCCCGCGAATAATATTGGCAATCGCTTGGGATATTGAGGACAGTATAATGAACTAAAATGAATTAAATTAAATTCACACAACGTTGAAGCGTCACTATCATGCCCGAGGATGAGCCCACTCAACACCTTTCTCCGAAACACGATCACCCATTTTGTAGGCTCCTCGTCTATCCCACAAAGCTAAGAAGTAGAGCTGATCACAATCCATTGGCACCAATCTCCACGGGAGAAGTCTGACAATTTTCGACAATGACATTCTTAAAGATCGGTATCAAATGGCATGGCAGAGGACAATCGTGGGGGCTTGCAAGTACAGCTTTTCAAATTTGAAGTTCAAGCGTCACCCGGTGAGTTCTGCCATGTCTCAAGGCTGCAGGATTCGATTATGAGACTCACCATTAACCATAACGCAGGTTACACACCGACAACTCACTTTGTCAATTGTAAAACCCACGCTTCCATGTCACTGCGACCCCTGACGCTCAACAAAAACTGGCACATCAGACGGTGTGAGAACTTTGAACCGCCTATTATCAACGAACGGCGACGCTCAATCCGTAGCCATGGCCGGATACCAGTGAAATTTAAACCATCTCATCCTAGTGGTTCGTGATAGATGTCTGACAGAGTAAGCCAAACGACAGTTTCATCAATCGGTGGGGCACATGACCGTGTTGGTGTTCGATGGCAAGATTTTCTAGATAGTAAGCTCAACCGAGAACATACCGCGGGATTGGTTGACACGAGCACACGAGCGCGAATCAGACACATAGTGCGGTGTTGGGCCTGGGAGAGAGCCTGCTGGGTGAGTGGAGGAGTCTCCACGCAGCGCGCGTCGAAAAGCGCGTCGAAAAGCGCTCCAGTCGTGCAGCGCCGGGGGATGACCTCAAACCCCGTTCAAAAGCCGCTGTACCCGCCCTCGCTGACTTTGACCCTCCCGCCGGCTGCATGCACACGCACCTTGCCACGTCGACACCCAAGAAAGCATTCATCGCTCTCGGCGCGTTTCGAACCCAGAGTAAATCCATCAAGAACAGGAAATTACGCATCGTTACTAAGTTGCAATCTCTGACCTCATGCAAGAAAAAAACATCAAATGGCTTTCGAGGACACCCTATTGGACAAAACCAAAATAGAAATCGCTTAACATGTATGAACCCTTTCCCCCAATCCTGAACAAAAAGTGCGATATCGCGCTGCGCAAGATGCTTGAGGTGAATGCATCTCTCAGCTCCGGTAAACAAAATGAGATATATACACTATATGCATAGAACAAATCTATAGTCAGTCGGACCAAGTTTAACCATAACATGGAGAAGTTATTTAAAACCAACGTGGTGATGTTCCAATTGATTGATGAAACTGTTGTTTGGCTCAGACATCTATCACGAACCAGGAGGATGGGGTGAGTTGAATTGACAGGTGAACTGAGGTATGCGGCTATGGCTATGGATTGAGTGCCACTGGTTTGTTAGTAGCAGACGGTTCAAGCTTCTCGCGCCGTCTAATGTTTCATTTTTGTTGATCGTTAGGGGGCGGCGTCCGTACACATTCAGGGAATCCTATCCTGAATTCGTACAACAGCCTGTTCCCGAAGATGGTTTAAGTTTGTTAGATTGAGATCGGAGCTCTGACACGAGGGAGAAGACTCGCTGTTCGTGTTAAGGCTATTTCAAGGACTTGATATCAAGTTTCTTGAATCACTTCTATCGCGCTGCCGTCTCTACGCATCATTCACCATCAAGCGAAATCGTAGCAGAGATACTATCTTGGTCTCACCAACATATTTTCCCTTTATCCAGCCATGGCTCTCATAAAGCCTGCACATTCTGCCTCTATCCATCAGGGCCTCCTTCCAACACACGATCCAGTCCTTCTCAACATTCAGTCCCCAGATGTCCTCACAAGGGAGTAGTCGAGCCTTAATCCAGCAGGACACAGATTTGTGAGTACCCTAAACTGTTCGGATTCGAGGAAATTTATGATCCGGGCAGTTTCGCTGTGAACTATTCTTTGATGTCTGCGTTGGGTAAGCTCAGTAGTGATTTTATGTGGACCTCATTGTGATCTCACTATTTGAAATAGCACTCTTGGTTTATGACATACTCCTCACGCTACATTATGAGAGAAAACATATCTGGGGGAAGAAGCTTAAATTAGGATCAGTCCTGTATATTTTGGCTCGCTATGGACAGGTCATCTTCTTCATGGTCAACTCAATATCTAGCATTTTCGTCCCAAATATATCCATCAAGGTGAGTAGTTCTATACCATGGATCACAAAGAGTTCACATTCTTATGGGTCTAGTAAGACTCTGATGATTTTTAACACAGAATCTAATGTCAACACAGCATATGTAATTATTTTTCTCACTTGGTTAATGGTGTTGGTATTCTACCCCTTCTTGGAATCCAAGGTGAAAATGGCTCTAATTTTCCATTCACAAATTTATTTATGTATTTTCCAAGGGCTTTTAATGGCACGGGCATATGCCGTATCCAAGCTTAAGAGACTGACTGCTTTAGTGCTTAGTCTTTTGTTTCTTGGCACTGTCGGGTGTTCCTTGGTATGTGATGCTCTCACTTTGTGATGACTAATAAAACTTGTTCTGCACTGCAAAGCTTTTTGACAAAATAGTCAACTGTGCACTATCTGAGATGGACCGGAATAAGATTAACCTGTGAGTTATGTTGGTTGTATTCCTTCAAATCACATGTCTATTCACATGATTTTCAGAGGTGAAGCTTCCTTTGTTTTAATTCTGTTTTATGCTTATGCATTCTTTAGTTACCACTATCGACGATACATTGCTTATCCTCTTTGACACAATCGTCGTTGCAGTGACGCTTTCCAATTCCCTGGGACACTTGAGGGAGTTGAGAGAGTTGAGAGAATTGCCCACCAAGTCCCTAACTCAGCTTTTCATTGAGCAAAGTATGTTTCTCAGTTGTATAATACAATGTGGCTAATTATTAGAAAGGTGTGCTACGATATGGGTATCTAATATTTAATTGTCATTACAAACCTACATCTGATCCACACTCAGGTTCGTGCTCACAGTAACCTTAACAGCAGCCATCACATCCAAGGTATTTCTCCATACAATCCTGCATAAAGTTGGCTGAGTAGTAATATGAAAGGTCTTAAGAGTAAATGATTCATTGGATACAACTGGTGCAAATAACTAATTAATAAATGTCAATAGCCTACTCTTGCTGGGATTCTTATTCCTCTGCAGGACAGGTAAGAGCCCTGAAATACGACTATTTGGGTGACTTGACTGATACCGCATATAGCCTGTCTGCCATTATCATCTGTCGAATTCATTTGGAACTCCAAGAGAAGCATTCCCATCCTAATAGCACCGCCCACTCTACCTCTCATCCCATTAGCAGCTTCCATGCAGCTACACGACGGATGTATAATGCCATTATGGACGAATTTGGTGACAGGAACATCACCGAGTCAATTGACACTGGGTTCCCTTCGTCGAATGAAATTGAGCTCGAGGATCTCCCAGCTTCCAATACAGATCGGATTGACCTCGATGAGTATCCATGGGCCGGGAGAAGTTTGGGAGAGATAGAGAGCATGTCTCCAGCGGGATCGCAAAATGCGGGTAAGCTTTATTCGTTATTTCAGCTGTGGTGTTTTGTTCCAGTTCTCTGTGATGATTCAATTTTGTTTGCAGATGCCGCTGAAACAAATTGAGATTGAAAAGGACATCGACGTTCATATATTGGGGAATCATATGATAGTATTCACCGCGAGCTCAGGATGTCGTCCTACAATATATATAATTATTGTTGTTCCGAGTGATCATTTGATGGAGATGGTTGTTTGTGATTATACTATGATTACGGTAATTTATATGAAAGAAGTCACCGAATTTTATCTTATGTAGGCTTTTTCTTAAGGCGATCAATTGTTTCGAGAGTTTAATAAATAGAGAAATAAGCAAACTTATGCTAAATATTTCTTACGGACTTACATAATAGTTTTCGATCGTTTTCGCTTTTTTCAGCACGAGTTGTACAAGTCTACAGCCCGGTTCTGCACTTCGAAACAGCAATTTCACTCCTCTGTAAGCTTGGTTGCTGTGCAATGCGCGTCGACTTCTCACACCCCGTTTCACGATAGTTACGTCATCGTGTTGGTTTCCTGTCGCTATCTCCATCTTTCCATCAACCTTCTCCGAGATTTCCCTCTTCCAACATCCCCACAACCCCACACGCACACTCAGATCGAGGATCTATCACTAAGAAATTTTTCTCTCGAAGATCAACGAGCCATCGAGGCTATTAAATGAAAACATCAAGGTATCATAATGTGAACCCCAAAGATGCCAATGTGAAATATAAACCAAATATTCTGCGGTACTCATTTGACGGTTTTCCCCAGGATATGAAATGGGATCCTACGTATACCCCTAGTACCAGAACAGATCCATATATTTCATTCAAGGTATTGTTCTCAGAATCTCAAGGTTCGTCTGAGCTGAAATCTCAATAACAGGCGCAGATGCTTTATTCCAACTGGGACCTTCCATTCTTCAACATTCATGGCCAAAATAACAGTGAGTAGCATTTATGTCGTCACCTGCCTGATATCACTCCACGCGAATAATATTGGCAATCGCTTGGGATATTGAGGACAGTATAAAGAGCGAAAATGAATCAAAATAAATTCAAACAAGGTTGAAGCGTCACTATCACGCCCGAGGATGAGCTCACTCAATTCCTTTCTCTGACTCACGATCACCCATTTTGTCAGCTCCTCGTCTATCCCACAAAGCTAAGAAGTAGAGCTGATCACGATCCATTGGCACCAATCTCCACGGGAGAATTCTGACAATTTTCGAACAAGACATTCTTAAATATCGGTATCATGATATTGAAACCGATCCCGAGAGAAGCCAGCACCCACGTATTATGTTGATGTCTGGTTGAGAAATGGCATGGCGGAGGACAATGGTCGGGGAATGCGAGTACAGGTTTTCAAATTTGATGTTCAAGCTTCACCCGGGTGTGTATTGACCATTATATTTTATGAGAAAATCGGTGGGAGTGGTGCTCTTTTTCCTGCCATTGAAGAACATATTCTCATGATGCCAGAGCTAGGTAAAGCAAGACAAGGTTATATGTAAAAGATGACCTGTATATCAGGACAAAGAAAACATAAGTGTTCGTATCGATATGGTCGTAATCATATGATAATGACGAAAGCTGAGGTGGGCGGAGTGTTGACAATAGCGAGGGATCCTCATGTAATATCTTTCTTTTATCCCAACTCTGGTTGGGTACATTAGCCAAGACAGGTGTAAAAGTGTCTCATTCTCTGGAGACGTATGTGAGAGGTATAATAATATATATGGACAGTTTGGGAGATATCGATTAGAAAGAAGGTTTGTTGAGAAACCTGCCCTATATCCTATGTGGGGTAGCTGTTGAATGTTGAATGTTGGACGTTAAAGCAGGAACTGTATATGACAAGATTAAGACCCTGGAGTGTAGAGTAAAGATTTATAGACTTTTCTGTCAATTTAGGGGGACCACAACAATAAACTTGAATTTCCCTCATGTCAGAATGTTAGACAAAAGCAAAGTGGGATTCCAATTTACAGTACATGTATATTAAAAAGTTAGGGAGTTTCAAAGTGCTATTCCATCTCCTCTTTTATACGTCAAGTCAATGATCAATGAGATGAGCAGTAATAGAGATTTTCGTTTGAGTCAGAAGTGAAATGATGCTTGGAATAAGCCAAGAAAATATGTGAGTCGAATTGACTGGTGAGTAAGAAATGTTACATAGTGTATTTATATGTCTGTGGAATCTCTCAGTCAGCCAGAACATACAAAAGTATTGAGACAAAAGACAGAGGAGATAGGGGGGCAGGAAGGAGATGTGATGGTATATAGGATTGGGAGCACAGGAAGTGCATATATACAGGTCAGGAGGGTTAGGGAACATGATTGGACACAGAGAGGCATCTGAATAAATAAAAGTAGCAATAAAATGATTGGAACAGTACATCCCATCATAGCACACACAGGTGTAGAAGCAGTGGATCGAAGAACGGTGGCTTATATGCTAGGCACACATAGAGAGAGGGGGAATACAAGGGCCAAGAGAATGATAGATGCACCTGAAGTAGGGTCTATGGGGAGTAAATTAATCAGAGGACATAAAAGAATAAAGAGATATAACACCTACAGGTTGGGAAGCAGAAGGACTCGTATCCAGGGCACATATATGCAAGCAGTACAGACTTACCAGCAGAAGAATGGGGTGCAACATCAAAATAAGAGTTCAGGAGATGATAAGAAGCATGGAGGAGGTTTTTCTCACTTAGTTGGACCACATGAACACAGACAGATAAGAATAGATTGAAACATGTTGACCCACATTGGGTTAACCACATGGTGGATGCCACCTCAGGGTAGTTATGCAGAGACTCATTAATTGGCCATGGATTCTCTATAAGAGACAAGTAGTTAGAATGTAATAAACCAGTCTCGCACTCAAAGAATGTTTCTTCCTCTCATAATTGACAAAGTTTCAAAGTCACTCATGATACTATACCAGGCCATACTTATCATCATCATCGCTCATGTCCCTGGACAGAGTGGAAATAAACCATTAGGTGCAGTGCAAATTATCTACGATTTATCTATGATTTATCTACATTTTTCCACAGACTCCATCATTGTTACATAGGCAAATGGCCCCCTGTATATCCTAATGCACACTCATGTGACCGCATGTGATGTCTGTAGGTTAATGAGCAACTTGAAAAAGTAGTTCAGAGAGTTTTATGAGCAATCTAATATTATATTCTCCTCAGTAAATGTCAACCACTGTAATTTTCATTCAAACATACCTAATATTATATTCTACAGTAAAAGAAAAGGAAAATAAGTCATTAATATACATTAAATCATACATTAGGCCCACCTCCTGAGTGAATGTCCACCACTGAGGAGGAGTGCATATGTGGGTGGTGTTTTATTTACATATAGCTTTGAGCCAGCCCCTAGGCGCTAGCTTGGTAAGGGGCCAACCTACCAATCCCTTCCCAGGGAGCTGGCTACATATGTCACAACAAGCAGAAGAAAATCCACATGTGTGTTAGTATCATACAGAATATAATAGAAATTACTCACTCAATAATGAGCATAAAAATACAAGAAAGTTTAGAAAAATATAGAATTCAAAAGTGCACAGGTTGACATCGAAAGCACTGAAAAAGAAGGAAATATCGTGATTGACCTTTTCAGGGGTGGATACATGTATGCACCTCACCTCCCTCCTCAAGCTCAATATATGGTGAGTTTTTCAGTTAGGATCTTGACTGTCAAGCGTTGGTAATGCTGAAGGCAGCAGGACAGTAGTAGTGTCTTTGGCTTCAACGTACTCATGCATTGCACCCTACTCTCCACGCGTGCCACCAATTTGGGACAGAAGATGAACCTGGGAGAATGCTGAGAATGTCAGCCCAAGTAGAGGACTTAACAGAAAGGGGGAAGTAAAGGGGCTTAAGCCTAGTCGATACCCAGAATGTGGAAGTATGTACATCCATGCGCTACTTATATAGTTTAAGAGGTGGGATGTGGAACAAGGAATGAAGAACAATAAGATATGCAGGGCATGTGGGGGTATTGTCCATAATGACCAAGAATAGAATGAAGGAATGTAAATGAGGATAGAACAATAAAAATAGGATAATAGGAATGTGACCAAGAATAAGACAATAGGGAGTGACTGACTATAAAACAATAGGGTTATGGCCGAGTGTCAAGAGTCAGTAATGCTGAAGATGTGGACAGGGAGTGGCCAAGTCCTGCAGGCCAAAAGTAATGGCTTGGCTTCAACATACTCATGCGTTGTGCCCTACTTTCCATGCGTACCACCAATTTGGAACAGGAGGGGTACTCGAGAGGGTGCCGAGGGTTCCGGCCCAAGTAGAGGACTTTACAGGGGAAACAGAAGGTAAGGGGCCTAAGCCTAGTCGATACCTAGAATGAGGAAGTATGTACATGCATGTCCTACTTTATATAGGTCAGGAAGCAACACGTGGAATAAGGAATGTGGGACAATAAGGTATGCAGAGCATGTGGGGGTATTGTCCACAATAAGCAAAAATAGAATGGAGGAATGTAAATGGGGATAGAACAATGAAAATAGAATAATAGGAATGTGGCCATGGATAGGACAATAGGGAGTGCCAGGCTATAAAACAATGGGTTATGACCGAGGATAAAACAATGGTCAAATGTCCTGAGGTAAGATGGATCAAGGAGTAAGGAGCAGATGGGGTAGGATTAATGGATGGTGAATGAGGCAAAGTGGATGAGGGATAGGGACGAGGAATGTGGATGGTGGATGTGCCAAGCTGAGACCGGCATACCAAGTGACTTGCATGTGGCTTGGACACTTGTGTGTGGACATAGTCTGACTGCTCGGTCAGCACTGCCGAATTACCAGACACTTGATACATGTACTTGACACCAAGGATAAAACAAGGATTACATGTCCCAAGGTAAGGCAGGTCAAGGAGTAAAGAGTCAATGGGGTGGGATTAATGGATGATGAATAGGGAATGGCACAGGTCACCCACGGGTCAAATGTGGGTGACCCACACCCGACCCATGGGAAACCCGAACCCATCAACCCATGGGTTTTTTCCCATGGGTCGACAGGTCTCAGGTGCATGCCGCACCCGCACGCAATACGTCGTGTACATCGCGTACATGGCGGCATGTACGGGCATTGCGTACGTCGCGTTCATTGCGATGCATGCACATACATCGCATACGTGGTGGCACGTGCACATACGGGCGTTGCATACGTCGCGTTCGTCATGGCACGTGAGCATACATCGCGTATGTGGCAGCGCGTGCATGTATGGCGTTGCGTACGTTGCATGCGCATATGTTGCGTACGTGGCGGCGCGTGCGCGTACGTTGTGTACGTCCCGTTCGTGGTGTTGCATGCACATATGGCACGTTCGTTGCATTCGTGTCGGAATTGACGCCCCAGGTTGGGCCTGGGTCACAGGTGCTCGCGGCTTGACCCACACCCACACCCAAGGACACCCGACCCGGTGACCCATGCGGGTTGGCCTGACCCATGCATTTCCCTAATGATGAATGAGGAAGGAGTGGATGAGGGATAGCATGCTGATCAATGAGTTTGAACACCTCACCATCAAGGAGCACCAGCTGAAAGCGAGTGAGAATGCTCTCACTGCAGCAAAAGGGTGTGGAAAGTCACAGGCACACAAGGGCACCTCTAATACTATGAAGACCAACATTGAGTGTTGGAATTGTGGGAAAAAGGGACATAAAAAGGCAGACTGCCGTTTAAAAGCTAAAAAGAAAGATAAAAAAGATGAAGACATGAAGGGAGGCAATTCAACAAACATGGTAGCAGAAGGTGAGGAATTTCCCTTCATGACAACGTTTGCTGGGACCATGCTTGCACTGGGAATGAGTGCATTTATGAGATGGGAAGTTGACGTCTATGACTTAGGTGCATCAGGGCATATGTCACCAAACAGGCACCAGTTTGTTAGCTTCAAGGAGATTGTGCCACATGCAATCAATGCTGCAGACAAAACTGTTTTTAAAGCTGTCGGTATAGGCAGCATGAAGATTGGAATCCCAAATGTGAAGATGACAACACACATTACCTTAAAGGATGTGTTGTATTGCCCCAATCTTGACTTCATGCTGATCTTGTTGACCTGCTGTGATGCTGCAGGGTACTCAGTCCTATTAAAGGACCACAAGTGCCTGATTCAGGATAAGCGAGGGACGCTGCTTGGGCAAGTCCTGCTCTTGAATAGACTGTACAAAGTGGAACATCAATCCACAGCAGCGGCGACAAGTACGGCACAAAAAGTACTCACCATGGATGAGCTGCACTGCCGGATGGGACACATATCCCTGAAAGTTGCCTAGAAACTCATTTAGGATGGTGTCATAATGGGACTTGAGCTGGATACAACCAGTCAGCCTGGTTTTTGCATGGCCTGCATGCAAGCTAAACCTACAAGGAAGCCAGTCCCACAGATGTAAGAGGGACTACAGGCTGTGAAAATTGGCAAAAAAGTCCACTTGGACATGTGGGGGCCTGCAAACCCCCAAAGCTATGATGGCAAAGAATATTTTGTCACTTTCACCAATGACCACTTCAGATGGACGTACCTGGTACCCATTGTGAAGAAAAGTGAGACCCTCTGCTGCCTCAGACAGTATGAGGCATGGGTGGAGACCCAACACAATATGAAGGTGAAGCACCTACAAATGGATTGCAGCAGTGAATATCTCTCTGAAGAATTCAGTACTCACCTAAAGTCCAAGGGAATGGTCAGAAGCCTGACCATACATGACACGCCTGAAGAGAATGGTGTGTCAGAGAGACTCAATCACATGCTGCTAGAACATGCATATGCAATGCACCTGGCAGTTGGTCTACCCAAATTCCTCTGGATGGAGTTAGTGCAACATGCAGTCTGGTTGAAGAACTGGACATCCACATGTGCACTGGATGGAAAGATGCTATATGAGGTTATGCATCGTGTCAAGCTGGATCTTATGAACCTACCTGAGTAGGGCACAAGGGTGTTTGTGCTGAAAGAAAACACAAGCAAGTTGGATTCTAAGGCAGATGAGGGGAGATGGATGGGGTACAGTGATGAAAGTAAGGGCCATAGGGTTACTGGCCAGGAAAACATCATGTCACTGATGAACACAATGTGACATTTGATGCTCCCATCCTGGTCACCCCTGCCAATACACTAACTGAGGGGGAGTCCACCACCCACAGCAGTAAGGGCATCGGTGGCACTCCTCATGGCCAATGACTACCACCAGATCCACCCACAGATCCCATGAGGATCGACCCACTCAAAGGGTTCAAGGATGCGGAGGCAGACCCACTAGGTGGGTCACCACATGTGGAAGCCATCCACATATGTGTGTGGGATTGCCGATGGCACAGGCAGCAGTACCAGTCATGAGAATGCCCCCATATACCCTAAGGGGCTGCCCATCCCTACCAGAAACATGGCCTTAGCGGTCCTGGAGGAGGTAGAGGAGGTCAGCAGGGAGGACGAATGAATGACAAAGGGGTGGAAGGTCGGGGAGCACCAGGGAGACTAGGACTGTTCACGGTATTAGATAGTTCGAGTGGTTTGAGGTCACAGGGACTTGGCTTCAACTTATGTGTTGTGCCCTCCTTGATCATCTGTCCCTAATTTCGGAAAGTCAGAGAGTTTACCAGAACTGAATTGGAAATTACAATGCAGAATTGAGTCGATATTTGTACTGGCGAATAGTCCAGTCGACTGGTGTCTTATATACATGTATCTAGTCTTTGTACTAACTTTTGCCGAGTAAAGACAAGGGGGGCAGAGTACAAGGGGCAGTACAGAATGAAGAACAAGGGAGTGAGGTACACGATGATCCTGCATGTCATTTATCAAAGGAGCAGAACCTTGGCTTTGGAATCTTCAGAGGTTCGGGAATGTGGAACCTTGGGTTGATACAATAGAATTCAGAAAGTGGTTGTTCAGGCTTTAAGTGGTCGGAAAGGTCCCAGAAATGGTGTGGGTGGTTGTGGGGATTAATGTGGGTTTATTGGTGGCATGGGCCATAACATGGAGCAGGACTATGAGATGTGCACAATCTCATTCTCACAACACTTGTATATTGAGAAAATACTCGAGAGGTTTAACTTACAGGACACTAACCCACTCAGCACACCACTTGACCCTCACCACAAACTGTCAGTGTCCCATTCCCCTTCCACCCCTTGTCAGTTTGACAAAATGCAAAATGTGCCCTACAGGGAGGCCATCGGATCCCTCATGTACGTGGCACTGGGCACATGCCCAGACATCTCATTCACCATATCTTTCCTGGTGCAGTTTATGCAGAACCCAGGGAGAGTGCATTGGGAAGCAGTCAAAAGAGTTTTTTGCTACCTTAAGGGAATGAAGGATACTTGCCTCATCATTGGAGGAGCGTGGAAGGGCCTAGAAGTGTTCTTAGACGTGGACTGGGCTTCAAAGGAGCATGGGCACTCCATGTCTGGGTATGTGTTCACGATCAATGGAGGAGCTGTCTCCTGGAGTTTGAAGAAACAACCCATTGTTGTGTTATCAATAACAGAGGCTGAATACATTGTGGCCGCTCATGCTGCAAAAGAATCCCTGTGGATCTGAATGTTCATCGCAGAGATAGCTCAACCACTCAGAAAACCCATTACCATCCACCTCAATAATGTCTTGGCCATTTCTATCACAAAGAATGATGAATACCACTGTCAGGTACACATACCAAGTACATGTTATCTCAGCAGTACTGACCAACCAACCCTTACCCACACACCAGTAACAAGTCTTCCATCACCGGTTCATGGCCCCAGCTCGGTACATCCAGTACATTCGGTACATCATATTGTTCACCACTCTTGTCCCACATCCTCCATCAATCACCATTCCCTCATTACCCATCCCTTCCCTTACTTGATTCCCTTAGGACCAATTGTTATTCATTATTATTCAGTCACAGCCCTATTGTTTTATCTTCAGCCATTTTTCCATTGTTCTATTCTCATCCACTCTCTCATTATTCTATTTTCAGCCATATTTCATTATTCTATTCTCGCCTACATTTCCTATTCTATTCCTGATCACTGTGGACAATACCTCCACATGATTCTTCATACATTATTGTTCTCCATTCCTTATGCCACCCTGTTCCACATCTTGCTTCTTAACCTATATAAGTAGTGGATGTATGTAGATAGTTCCTCACTCTGAATATAAATTTGGTCTGCATCCCCTTGTCCGCTCTTCTCCTGTCTAAAGTCCTTCACTCAGGCCAACACTCTCTGCATCTTCCCAGGTCTCTCTTCTGTCCAAATCAGTGGCATGCACAGAACAGCAGGGTGCAACACATGAGTACATTGAAGCCTAGCCACCCTGAACGGTCTGCAGGACTTGACCAACTCCTCAGCTTTACCAAATCATAACAATCACCTGAGGACCAAGCATATAGACATATGCTACCACTTCATACACCAAGCTGTGTGCGAAAGACTCACTCACATCGTCTACATGCCAACAGATGAAATAGCAGCAGACATGTTTACGAAGGCCCTCCCTCGACACAAGGTACTATACCTGAACTTGATGGTTGGGATGCATTCTGCTTAAGGGGGGGTGTTGGAACTAACATGTATAAGCACTGAATGCAGTAAGGTATGGAGGTCCCAGCCATGTTTGACCAGGACCGTATATATGTGGAACGAGTAGATAGCAGCCCCTCAGTGAACCACCCATTCACTGAGGTGCATATTCCCTTTGTACACCTAGATACACAGACAATCATCATGTTGTAGTCTTCCTGTATCTAGGTATAGTAACAATACATACTAGTGAACCCTAGTGAACCGCCCGTTCACTGAGTCTTCCTGTATCTAGTTACTGGACATAACCGCTACACTGCAGCCATCGCTTGCGCATATATATGGTGAGTTCTGCCATTACCCAAGGTCACGAAAATTGAGTATGAGATTCACCTTTAACCACGACGCAGATTACACACCGACAACTCACTTTGTCGATTCTCAAGCGCACGCTTCCATGTCACTGTGACCCCTGACGCTCAACAAAAAATAGCACATCAGACGGTGTGAGAAATTTGAACCGCGTATTACCAAAGAACCAGTGTTCACTGGTCAATTTGAATCAGCTCATCCTAGTTGTTCCTGATAGATGTCTGACAGAGTAAGTCAAATGACAGTTGCATCAATAGGTAGGAACATGACCACATTGGTTTTCGATAGCAAAATTTTCTATATGGTAAGCTCAACCGAGAACATACCGTCACACTGGTCTACACGAGTACACGAGCGTGAATCAGACACATAGTGCGGTGTTGGCCCTGGGAGAGAACCTGCTGGGTGAGTGGAGGAGTCTCCACGCGGCGCGCGTCGAAAAGCGCGTCGAAAAGCGCTAGAGTCTTGCAGCGCCGGGACACGAGCTCGAACCCCGTTCAAACGCCGCTTTCCCCATCGACAGAGGTCATGATAGTGCGCGAGCCACAGCTACATCGCATCGTGGACCGTTCGGACCGTGGCCACCAGGCGTGTCATCTCCAGCAACCTCAGACCCTCCGTTGTACTCGCCCTAGCTCACTTTGACCCTCCCGCCAGCTGCATGCACTCGCACCTTGCCACGTCGACCCCCAAGAAAGCATTTATCGCGCTCGGCGCGTTTCTGACCCAGAGTAAATCCAGAAAGAACAGGAAATTACACATCGTTACTAAGTTGCAATCTCTGACCTCATGCAAGAAAATAACATCAAATGTCTTTCGAGGACACCCTATTGGACAAAACCAAAATATAAATCGCTCAACATGTATCAACTCTTTTCCCCAATCCTGAACAAAAAGTGCGATATCGCGCTGCGCAAGATGCTTGAGGTGAATGCATCTCTCAGCTCCGGTAAACAAAATGAGATATATACACCATATGCATAGAACAAATCTATAGTCAGTCGGACCAAGATTAACCATAACATGGAGAAGTTATTTAAAACCAACGTGGTGATGTTCCAATTGATTGATGAAACTGTTGTTTGGCTGACTCCTCCAGACATATATCACGAACCAGGAGGATGGGGTGAGTCGAATTGACCGGTGAACTGAGGTATGCGGCTATCGCTACGGATTGAGTGCCACTGGTTTGTTAGTAGCAGACGGTTCAAGCTTCTCGCGCCGTCTAATGTTTCATTTTTTTTGATCGTTAGGGGAAGGCGTCCGTACACATTCAGGGACTCCTATCCTGAATTCGTACAACAGCCTGTTCCCGAAGATGGTTTAAGTTTGTTAGATTGAGATCTGAGCTCTGCCACTAGACAGAAAAATTGCTGTTCGTTGGAAGGCTATTTCAAGTACTTGATATCAAGTTTTATGAATCACATCTATCGCGCTGCCGTCTCTACATATCATTTACCATCCATTTACCATCAAGCGAAATCGTAGCAGAGATACTATCTTGGTTTCACCAATATCTTTTCCCTCAGCCATGACTCTCATAAACCTTCCACATTTTGGCTGTATGCATCAGCATCTTATTCCAACACACGATCCGGTCCTTCTCAACATTCACTCACAAGATGTGCTCTCAAGGTAGTAATCGAGTCTCAATACAGCAGGCAACAGATGCGTGGGTACCCTAAACTGTTCGGATTCGAGGAAATTTATGATCCGGACAGGTTCGCTCAGAACTATTCGTCGATTGCTGCGTTGGGTAAGCTCATGAGTAATTTTATGTGGACCTCATTGTTATCTCACTATTTGAAATAGCACTCTTGGTTTATGACATACTCCTCACGTTCGGTTATCAGAGAAAACATATCTGGAGGAAGAAGCTTAGATTGGGATCAGTCCTGTATATTTTGGCTCGCTATCCAGGGGTCATCTACTTAATGCTCCTCTCAATAATTGACATTTTCATCCCAAATCTATCCATCAAGGTGAGTAGTTCTGTGCCATGGATCGCAAAGAATTGACATTCATATGGGTCTAGTAAGACTCTGATGATGTTTAACACAGAATCTAATGTCAACGCAGTGCATGTAATGATTTTGCCCACTTTCTTGATAGTATTTCTTTTCTACCCCTTGTTGGAATCCAAGGTGACAATGGCTCTAATTTTCCAGTCACAAATTTACTTATCTATTCTACCAGGGCTTTTAATGTCACGGGCATATGCCGTCTCGAAGATGAAGAGACTGATTGCGTTGGTGCTTGGTCTTTTACTTATTGGCATTATTGGGTGTTACTTGGTATATATTGCATGCTCGCACTTTGTGAAGAATAATAAAACTTGTTCTGCACTGGATAGTTTATTTCGAAAATAGACAACTGTGCACCAACTGAGATTGAGCAGAATAAGCTTAACTTGTGAGTTATGTTGGTTGTATTCCTTCACATCACGTCTATTCACATGATTTTCAGAAGTGAACGTTCCTCTGTTTCAATTTTGTGTTACTGCTTATACATTGTCTAGTCAACACTATTCAGGGTGCCATGATCATCCTTTTCGACACAGTTGTCGTTGCAGTGACGCTTTCCAATTCCCTGGGAACCTTGAGGGACTTGAGAGAGTTGAGAGAGTTGCACACCAAGTCACTAACTCAGGTGTTCGTTGAGCAAAGTATGTTTCTCAGTGGTATAATGCATTGAGGCTAATTATTATAAAGGTGTGCTACGATATGGGTATCTATTTTAGTTGTTATTCCAAATCTAGATCTAATCTACAGTCAGGTTTGTGCTCACAGTAACCTTAACAGGACCCATCACATCCGAGGTATTTCTCAATAAAATCCCGCATAAAGTTGGCTGAGTAGTGATTATGACAGGTCTTAAGAGTAAATGATCCATTGATAACTGGTGCAAATAACGAATTAATAAAATATCAATAGCCTACTCTTGGCGACATTCTAACTCCTCTGCAGGACAGGTAAGAGCCATGCAATACGACTATTTGGCTGACTTGACTGGTACCTCATATAGCCTGTCAATCATTATCCTCTGTCGGATTCATTTGGACCTCCAAGAGAAGCATTCCCATCTTAATGGCACCACCCACTCTTCCTCTCATCCCATTGGCAGCTTCCATGCAGCTACACGACGGGTGCATAATGCCATTATGGATGAATTCGGTGACCGGAACATCACTGAGTCAATTGACACTGGGTTCCCCTCGTCGAATGAAATTGAGCTCGAGGATCTCCCCGCTTCCAATTCAGATCGGATTGACCTCGATGAGTATCCATGGGCCGGGAGGAGTTTGGGAGAGATAGAAAACACCCTTCTTTCGGGATCCCAAAATTGAGGTAAGGATTATTTATTATTTCAGTGGCAGTGGGTTGATCCAGTTCTTTGTGATGATTTAATGTTTTTTTTCAGATGCTGTCTAAACAATATAGGATTGCAAAGGGCATCGAAGTTCGCATATTGGGTAACCAGGAGTAGTATTATAGTATTCACTGGGAGGTCAGGATGTCGTCCTGGAATATATATACTTACGATTGTCCCAACTGATATTTCTGTGTAGATGGGTGTTTGTGATTATACTGTGATTACTGTAATTTATATTCAAAATGTCAGGAATTTTATCTTATGTAGGCTGTTTCTTAAGGCGATCAATTGGTTCGAGAGTTTAATAAATACAGAAATAAGCAAACATTTGCTAAATGTTTCTTACGGACTCAATCCAGCCTCAGCTGAAGCAACAGGGAGAGCCAGAGGCTTGTAAATCAAGCAAGACGTTGCACATTGTTATAAATGTGAGCTTTTTCACCCGAAGCTGTAACGCCGTCAGCATGAGGCGCTAGGTGGTTTTTCGATCGTTTTCGCTAGCGCGACATGTATAAGCCTACAGTCCTGTTTTGGACTTCAAAACATCAATTTCACTTCTTTTTAACCTTGGTTGCTGAACAATGCGTGCTGAATTCTTACATCCGGATATTGAGGACAGTACAAAGTAAAGGATTAAATGTAACTATGCAATTCTCAGTACTTGCTTGTTGCAAAGTACTGAGGGAAAGGGAAAATAACTACCTCTTTTTATATAGTCTTTAGAGAACAAAAGAGATACAAAAAACAATAAGAAAATAATTCTCTGCACAATATATTTTTGGATAACAATAAATCTTACTGTGTCACAATGGAGTGATGGGGGGTGACACGGTTTGCTTTGTCCTGCCCCGGCCATCGCCACTCCTACACTTGCCCTCAAACCATAGTTAGCCCGAGCTCAATGGCAAAATGCTTAACTTTCGCTGAAGGGAGGGCCTTGGTAAGGGTATCTGCCACCATATCCTTGGTAGGACAGTAAACCAGGTGAACAGCCCCCTTTTCGATGATCCAACAGATGAAGTGGTAACATACATTGATATACTTGGTTCACGCATGGTACTGATGTTCTTTTGCAAGCACGATGGCCAATTGATTGTCCCCAAACATTGTTGTAGGCGACAACTGTACGTCAAAAACTTGTTGGATGAGGGATCGGAGCCAAAGGGCCTCCTTGGCAGCATGAGGGGCAACTACATATTCACTTTCAGTTGTAGAAAGTGAAACTACATTCTGATGTTTTGTGCTCCAGGACACAGCACCATTAATGACAAAGGTGTATCCTGATATCACATGTCAGTCTTTGGCCATGCTACCATCCACATCAGCATAGCCCGTCAATCCAATATTGGCATGTCCGTAAGTCAGCCAAAGCTTTTTTGTACCATTTAAATAATGAAAAATTCTTTTTACAGCCTCCCAATGCATTGGTCCAAGCTTCGTTGAGTAGCAGGACAATGTTTGGATGGCATATGCTATATCTGGTTGTGTCCCTAGGGTGGCATACATCAAGGTTCCAATGGCCTCTCAATATGGCATGTTGTGCATTTGGGCCCATTCAGCGGTTGTTTTTGGGGTCTGGGACATGGAGATCAGCAATCCAGGTTGCATAGGAGTTGACGTGGTTTTTAGTTTGTCCAAAACTGGCATCGCCAAGTTGTCCAACTGATACAAGCATGTAACCCACATCAGGTGAGTACAAAACTTCTGAGAGCTTTAGTTTAGAGACAATGACACCATTTGGTACATTGATACCCATTTCTCTGGTTCCTACTGCATTAAAACTCTGTCTATTTGCAGTCTGGAATGACTTAGGAGGAATTTTGATGAAGTTCTGAACTTCATTGCAATAGGTTGTTATGTGCCTTGTTGTCAAGTACACGTACCGAGGATCCGATAACTCGGCAGTACCAAATAAAATACTCCATTAGTAACCAAGTACGAACCATTCCATGAGTTGTCCTCGGCCAGACGCACATATCAGTCACACCCCTCATTCCTACGCCTACTCCTCACTCCTCGGTCCGCCTCATCTCGGGACTTCCTGCCCTTGTGTTATCTTCGGTTATGGCCTTGTTTTACAAATCGAGCATTTTCTATTGTAAGGTAGAAGACAAATGGTTTCCGCTACATCACGTGACCGTGACATTGTCATGGTCACAGCGCAAAAATTTTCATCGTCAAAAATTTTTTTGAAAAAAAAAGTATTCTGCTATAGAAGATGGCAATTTTTTTGAAAAAAATAATTGTGCTACACTATACAATATGAGCCCTGTCCAACTCAGCTAGAATAGTATCTGGCATGTTGCCAGATCCTTGTGCAAAATGGTGGATATGATACTTGAGTCACGTGACCTTAGTGGAATCCATATGTCATCTACCTTATCTGTGGGAATGTCTTTCTATATATGGAATATTGCCTTATATGGGTGTTTATGTCAGTGCAAAAAAACTGTTACCAGTGGGAATAAACTTCTATATATGGAATATTTCCTTATATAGGTGATTACATCAGCGCAAAAATTTTGTAACCAAAAATTTTTTGACAGTGTCAGACTGCTTAAAAAATGTGATTATGAATTTTGGGAAGATGTTTGAAAGTTTGTCATACTACATTTGCAATAGTGATTTTTTTCAAAAAGTAAAACCAACACTATGCACATATAGTTCTATGCTATTGATCTGTGGTTTTAGAATAATTTTTTTGTCAATGTTGCCAGATCCTTGTGCGAAATGGTGGATGTCACGCTTGAGTCACGTGATGTAGCGGAAACCGTTTGTCTTCTACCTTATTAGGGCACGTCCTATTATTCTGTCCTTTATTGTTTTATCTCCACCTTACATTTCTTATTCTAATTTTACTCGTTGCGGACAATAACCACATGCTCTGCATATCTTGTTGTCCCACATTCCTTATTCCACATGTCGCTTCGTAACCTATATAAGTAGGACATGGATGTACATACTTCCTCATTCTGAATATCGACTAGGCTTAGGCCCTTCTACCTTCTTCTCTTCTGTTAAGTCCTCGACTCAGGCCGGCATCTTCAGCATCCCCCTGAGTATCTGTCTGTTGCAAATACAGTGGCACGCACGGCAAGTAGGGCGCAACGCACGAGTACATTGTGCAGGACTTGGCCATAGTCTGCCCAACCTTTCGACAACACCCCTTGGCAGTACCAAAGTCCGTCAGTATCCGGCCCTTGACACTTGTACACCCTGAGTCATAAACTTTGACACAAGGTGAGTTTGCAGTTGATTGGTATTAGGTTGTCTAATCCCACAGACTATTCATACCTTATGAGTCTTAATGAATATCTAAGATAACACAGAGCTCTATTGTTAAGTCTCGGTAATGCCAATAGTGTGGATTGGAGTCAATCAAGTCCTGCAGACTGGTTGGGTGGCTAGGCTTCAATGTGCTTGTGCATTGTGCCCTGCTGTTCCATGCATGCCACTGATTTGGGCAGAAAAGAGTCCTGGGAGGATGCCAAGAGTGTCAGCCCGAGTGAAGGACTTTAGACAGGAGAAGGGAAGACAAGGGGATGCAAACCAAGTTGATATTCAGAGTGAGGAACTATCTACATACATCTGCTACTTATATAGGTTAATGTTATATCCGTGATATAACTCTGATATCTCAGACATCCGACATAGGGTGCTATGAAGAATCCTACCCCAAACCAAGTCCAAACCTACCCTGTCACCTCCGAGTCCAACCAGCAATGATCACCTCGGACCTCAGACATCTTTCCTTTCTCATCGAACAATAGTCTTATTGTAACACCAGATGTATATTTCTCTTGTAACCCGTTTTCATTCATCTTATTGTTCTCTTGACCATTCCTAATTAGTTACAATAAGGACCGCTATGTATAAATACCTCCAGACTTCTGTACTATACCTTAGTTTGAATATCAGCTTAGTATTCCCACTCACCCTCTGAACTCTGAACTTATACATCTCCGAACCTCTGAAATAAGGGACTGATGATCAAGGAGGGTGCAACATACAAGTTGAAGCCAAGTCTCTAAGACTTTGAACACACGACTTCGGACCAAATTACGTCAGCTTGGACCTGACGTGACCTCGGACTTAACAGTTAAGAAGCAAGATATGGAACAGGGTGGCATAAAGAATGGAGAACAATAAGGTATGAAGAATCATGTAGAGGTATTGTCCACAGTGATCAAGAATAGAATAGGAAATGTAGGCAAGAATATAATAATGAAATATGGCTGAGAATGGAATGGTGGGAGAGTGGATGAGAATAGAACAATGGAAAAAATGGCCAAAGATAAAATAATAGGGCCGTGACCGAATAACAAATGAATAACAATTGTTCCTAGGGGAAACAGTTGAGGGAAGGGATGAGTAATGAGGGAATAATAATGGATGGAGGGTGTGGGATGAGAGTGGTGAGCCAGATGATGTACCAAATGTACCAAATGTACCGAGCCAGGGCCATGAACCAGTGATGGAAGACTTGTCACTGGTGTGTGGGTAAGGGTCTGTCGGTCAGTATTGCCAAGTTAATGGGTACTTGGTATGTGTACTTGACATCTATGAATAGTATTGACAATCTGATAACTAAATAGGGCTCTGTCAAGCGTCGGATACTGACGGACTTTGGTACTGCCGAGGGGAGTTGTCGAAAGGTCGGGCGGACTATGGCCAAGTCCTGCAGGCCAAGAGTAGTGGCATTGGCTTCAACGTACTCATGTGTTGCGCCCTACCTGCCGTGCGTGCCACTGTATTTGCAACAGACAGATACTCGGGGGGATGCTGAGGATGCCGGCCCGAGTCGAGGACTTAACAGAGGAGAAGAAGGTAGAAGGGCCTAAGCCTAGTCGATACCCAGAATGAAGAAGTATGCACATCCATGTCCTACTTTATATAGGTTAAGAAGCGACATGTGGAATAAGGAATGTGGGACAACAAGGTATGCGGAGCATGTGGTTATTGTCCACAACGAGTAAAATTAGAATAAGAAATGTAAGGCGGAAATAAAACAATAAAGGACAGAATAATAGGACGTGCCCTAGAATGGGACAATAGGAAATGCCCGATTTAAAACAAGGCTATGACCGAGGATAACACAAGGGCAGGAAGTCCCGAGGTGAGGCAGACCGAGGAGTGAGGAGTAGGCATGGGAATGAGGGGTGTGACTGATATGTGTGTCTGGCCGAGAACAACTCATTGGATGGTTCGTACTTGGTTACTAATGGAGTATTTTAGTCGGTACCGCCGAGTTATCCGGTCCTCGGTACGTGTACTTGACAGGCTCTGTCACTCAACATGAAGTAGTCTTCATTAAATGAGTCATCCTGAAAGGTTACCCATGTGGACTAGATGGTGTAGTTGGTAACACCATAGCTATATATGCTATAGCCCTGGGTTCAAACCCCAGTCTGGTCATTCTTTTCACATTAACAATTGGTCAAATTCAATGCAAACAGCATGCACATATTCCAGATAGGTGCCAGTGAGGTTCAAGTCATCACTGATAAGTAAAAATGTGTCACTTTCATCAGTTGCAGGTGACTTTTCTGTTTCATATTCACTGTCAGGGTCATCAGTGATCTCAGAGACCCAGTCTTCCTTGCTGTCCTCAATAACTTCGATATAAGAGTCAGAGTCTGAAACTGACACAAGTTCTGGAAGCTCTGAGTCAGACTCAAAGAGCTTGTTGGCCAGAAAGGCACTTTTGATTTCGAGATTGGATTTGACAGCAGCATTAGCAGTGCTGCTCTTTGTCTGTGAGTCATTTTTCTTATCTCCAGTAATGCATGCAGGTTTAGGACACTTGTTCCTGTAGTGCCCTTTGTCACCACAGTTCCAGCAAGCTCCTTTTGGTTTGTGCACTGACTTCTTTCCCCTTGAGTTGACTGACACAAACATTGCTTCATCTTTATTGTTGCCCTTATCATTTGTATGCCCAGAACGATGGGATCTCTGCACTGCATGGCATTCATATTCTTCAGAGATTAAGGTAATGAGTTTGTCTGGGTCAATCATCTTCATAGCACTATACAACCTGGTGCCGGCCACCAGGTTCAATGAAAAGGCAGAAAGGTGAGGTTGTGTCAAGGCCATGATACCGAGCTCCGGTTCACTCAGTAATACCGATCAACCAGCCCTTACCCATATCATCCCTCACTATTACGTGGCCTCGGCTCAGTACATTTGGTACATCGTCTGGACGACTTCTCTCACCCTATCCCCACCACCCCTTACTATTCTCTCATTCCCGGTCCATTACCTTACCCATTCTCCCTTGGAACATTTACTATTCATTTATTAATTCAGTCACGGCCCTATTGTTTTATCTTCAGCTGTCCTCTATTGTTCTATTCTCACCCACTCCTTCATTATTTTATTCTCAGCCCTATTTTATTATTCTATTCTCACCTACATTCCTTATTCTATTCTTGATCACTGTGGACAATGCCTCCACATGATTCTTTCATACCTTATTGTTCTCCATTCCTTATGCCGCCCTGTTCTACATCTTGCTTCTTCACCTATATAAGTAGTGGATGTATTTAGATAGTTCCTCACTCTGAATATCAACTTTGGTTCACATCCCCTTGTCCTCCCTTCTCCTGTCTAAAGTCCTTCACTTGGGTCGACACTCTCAGCATCTTCCCAAGTCCTTCTTCTGTCCAGATCAGTGGCATGCACAGAACAGCAGGGCGCAACACATGAGTACGTTGAAGCCTAGCCACCCCGAATGGTCTGCAGGGCTTGACCGACTTCTCGGCCTTACCGAGTCATAACAGGTTGAAGGGACTTAATGATGGTTGACCAGTAATCTTTTACTTCAATGTCTACACCAAAAGTGGCTAACTCTTCTCTTTTGACACAAAGTCCATCAAGGAATTCATGGACATTCCTTTTATCTGGGCACCTAGAATCCATGAACTGGGTATGCAGGTCTGCTTGAGCAAAGGCACCCTTTGATGAGTATTCTTTCACAATAAGGTCCCATCGGTCTTTCAAGGAAGGTTTTCTATGGATGTGTATGAGGGTGGAGTCAGGGATTCAGTGAGTGAGAAGTGCTTTATAGTACAGTCCTCCTTGACCATTTTACAAGGGCATTTTCTTCACCGGCAGCTGGTGGTGTGCTGACTGCTGGTTGGGTAATTGTGCTGTCAAAATACCCCCCAACCTTTTTGCTTCAACAGCATCCCAAAAGCACATCGAGAACACTGTCCAATTGAGGCCACTCATCATGAGTTTGGGAACAGAGGAGGGGAGAAGGTTGGTGGTAGTCAGAGCCATAGTGGTCATGGTCAAAAAAGGAGCAAAGGGCAAAAAGGTCTGGATGTGGGATGCGGGGGCCCAATGTCAAGTCCACAATACCAAGCTCCAGTCCACTCAGCAATAATGACTGACTGACCCCTACCGATTGAAACCACATGCCAGTGACAAGTCATTCCTCACTAGTATGTGGTCTCGGTTCGGTACATCTAATACATCATCTGGATCACTCCTCTTATCCCATTCCCTCTATCCTTTACTATTCTATCATTCCCCATCCCTTCTCTTACCCATTTCCTTTTTGGCCATTTGTTATTCATTTATTATTCGGTCATGGCCCTATTGTTTTATCTTCGGCCACTTTTTATTGTTCTATTTTCATCCACTCTCTCATTATTTTATTCTCAGCCATATCTCATTATTCTATTCTCACTTACATTTCTTATTCTATTCTTGATTGTTGTGGACAATACCTCCACATGATTCTTTATACCTTATTGTTTTCCATTCCTTATGCCACCCTGTTCCACATCTTGCTTCTTAACCTATATAAGTAGTGGATGTATGTAGATAGTTCTTCACTCTGAATATCGACTTGGTTTACATACCTTTTCTCATCTTCCCTTATCCCATCTGAAGTCCCTTACTCAGGCTGACACTCTCGGCACCCTCCTGGGTCTTTCTTCTGTCCAAATTAGTGGCACACATAGAAGAGCAGGGCACAACACACAAGCATGTTGAAGCCAAGCCACCCCAATCGGTCTGCAGGACTTGACCAACTCCCATCCACAACATCGGCATTACTGAGAATCAACACCCAATAACCTAAAGGATTAAATGTAACTGTGCAATGCTCAGTATTTGCTCATTGCAAAGTACTGTAATATATTATTTACCTATGCAATTCTACAAGTGTATAAGTAAGTGTCAAGCGTCAGATACTGACGGACTTCGGTACTGCCGAAGGGTGTTGTCGAAAGGTCGGGCGGACTATGGCCAAGTCCTGCAGGCCAAGAGTAGTGGCGTTGGCTTTAACATACTCGTGTGTTGCGCCCTACTTGCCGTGCGTGCCACTGTATTTGCAACAGACAGATACTCGGGGGATGCTGAGGATGCCGGCCCGAGTCGAGGACTTAACAGAGGAGAAGAAGGTAGAAGGGCCTAAGCCTAGTCGATACCCAGAATGAAGAAGTATGTACATCCATGTCCTACTTATATAGGTTAAGAAGTGACATGTGGAATAAGGAATGTGGGACAACAAGGTATGCAGAGCATGTGGTTATTGTCTACAACAAGTAAAATTAGAATAAGAAATGTAAGGTGGAAGTAAAACAATAAAGAACGGAATAATAGGACGTGCCCTAGGACAATGGGAAATGCCCGATTATAAAACAAGGCTATAGTCGAGGATAACACAAGGGCAGGAAGTCCCGAGGTGAGGCAGACCGAGGAGCAAGGAGTAGGCGTGGGAATGAGGGATGTGACCGATATGTGCGTCTGGCCAAGAACAGCTCATTGGGTGGTTTGTATTTGGTTACCAATGGAGTATTTCAGTCGGTACCGCCGAGTTATCCGGTCCTCGGTACGTGTACTTGACAGTAAGTAACAAGTTGAAAGTAAACAATAATAATGCTTCTTACCTCAGTATTTGCTCATTGAAAAGTACTGAGGGAAAGGAAAAATAACTACCTCTTTCTATAGTCTTTAGAGAACAAACGAGATACAAAAAACAATAAGAAAATAATTCTCTATGCAATATATTTTTGCATAACAATGTATCTTACTGTGTCACAATGGAGTGATGCAGGGTGATACAGTTTGCTTTGTCCTGCCCTGGCCATCGCCACTCCTACATAAAGAACAAAAATGAATTAAATTAAACTCAAACAAGGTTGAAGTGTCACTATCACACCCAAGGGGATGAGCCTACTTGATCCCTTTCCCCGACTCACAATGACCCATTTTGTCGGGTCTTCGTCTATCCCACAAAGCTGAGAAGTAGAGCTAATCACAATCCATTGGCACCAACCTCCACAGGAGAATTCTGACAATTTTCGACCATGACATTCTTAAAGATTGGTATCATGATATTGAAACCAATCCTGAGAGAAGTCAGTGTTGTTTGATATGACAGACTAGGTTTATTTAGGTTTTTCCCACACTATAATATCAGAGAGTTGGTTGTACAAATAGGAGATTAATTCCCTGGATTTTTGTGTTATTTTATTTGTATTTATTGCTAGGGAAATTGTGTTGTTATAACTATTCTACGGAGTTCTGAGTCCCAGGTTTTGCCTCTGCTCAGGTGCTGTTCTGGGAAGCTGGCCTGGGTGCCAACACACTGGTTTAGTGATTTTCAGTTCTCCCAGAAGGTAAATAGAAAGTCTAGTGATAGAGAACAATAATATATAAGGTGAGGAACCCAACTGTAGCCTGGCTTGCTGTACAATGAGTATTCAATGTTTTAGTCCCAAATAGGAAAGTGTATACTTGGTGCTTAACCTTTGGTTAGGGAATGGCACGGGTCACCCACAGGTCAAATGTGGGTGACCCGCACCCGACCCATGGGAAACCCGAACCCGTCAACCCATGGGTTTTTTCCCATGGGTCGACGGGTCTCGGGTGCGCGCCGCACCCGCACGCAATACATCGCGTATGTGGCGGCGCGTACGTCACGTTCGTCATGGCGCATGCGCATACGTCGCGTACGCAGCGGCGCGTTTGTCACGGCGCATGCGCATACGGGCATTGCGTACGTCGCTTTCGTTGCGGTACGTGCGCGTACGTCATGTATGTCGTGTTCTTGGCGTCGCGTGCGCATACGGCGTGCTCGTCGTGTTCGGGGCATCGCATTCGTGTCGGCGCGTGCATGTACGCGTTCGTCGTGTTCGTGTCGGAGTTGACGCCCCGGGTTGGGCCCGGGTCACGGGTGCTCGCGGCTTGACCCGCACCCACACCCAAGGACACCCGACCCGGTGACCCGTGCGGGTTGGCCTGACCCGGTGACCCGTGCGGGTTGGCCTGACCCAGTGACCCGTGCAGGTTGGCCTGACCTGGTGACCCGTGCGGGTTGGCCTGACCCGTGCATTTCCCTACCTTTGGTTCAGCATAAGTGATGGCTTTTGAGTGTAACCTAGTGGCTAGTGGTATGGGGGGTAAAAACTATTGTTTTTTTGGTTATTTTACTGCTTGTAACTACTGTTGCTTTATACAAATATATCCCATGATATGAGTATAATCCATAGTTAGTGAAAACTGCAGAGCCTATGCAGGGTTGGCCCATTATGGGTCACCCTAATTCAATCTTCTGATGAGTGACACCTGTCAGAAGTGCCCATTTAATAGAAAGTAAAATCCCCTTTGTTCCCTTCTTGTGTGTAATGAATATCTCCTTCCTGAGCCATGTCCCATATCCTCCTCTCTTGTCTTTGTGTCATCTGGTCCTCGGTGTCTGCATATATGTGCCCCGTTTTCACTATCCTTTGTTCCTTTACATGTGAGTGTCTTCTCCTATATCCTTTGTACCTTCTCCTATTTGTTTCCCTTCTTCCCCTTTAGTATTTCATACAATATCGTGTTCTCCTGGTCCTAGAGGCTAGGTATGGGGCTGGGTACATAGTGTTGTACAAAACCTGCTCTAAAATCATGCAAATATTATTGTAGATACTCTATGTTGTATAGAAACTCCCTGTCAAGTTACACCTCTATTGGGGAATGACTGGGGGAGATATTGGGCTTTTAGTATGGAAAATATGTATAAATCACTCAAATATTGCTTGGTTCTAACAGCCAGCACCCAAGTATTATGTTGATGTCTGGTTGAGAAATGGCATGGCAGAGGACAATGGTGGGGGCATACAAGTACAGCTTTTCAAATTTGAAGTTAAAGCATCACCTAGGTGCGTATTTACCATTATTATATTTTATGAGAAAATTAGTTGGAGTGGTGCTCTTTTTCTTGCCATTGAGGAATACTTTCTCACGATGCCAGAGATATGTATAAGCAAGACAAGTTTATATATAAAAGTCTAGGTAAATGTCCTGGGTGACTATGGAAAAAGGGTTATCTAGAAGAGATATTTGTTTTATATTTATCTAATGTGTTTTTGTTCTTTATTATATTTGATTATACACAGCCTACCGTGTGATGCAAAGGTTTTAGGTTTGGCTAAGTGCTGACCCAGGGAGGTGGCTATAGGGGATGCAAGAGTGTGTGACAGCTGTGTATGGACGAGTCTGATACTGTTGGCATGTGATACCAATGTGAGTGTCTTTTGGTCCATATCAAGTATTATTCCTAGCATGTCTGGACAGCTGGCTGTATGCCCTGATGGATCTAGCCTGATGTGGCTCGATGTCACATGATAGTACCTGTGGGTATGCAAGGGGCTGCTTGGCCATCCAGCAATAATGTTGTCTATGGAAAAATAACAGTAAAACCATAGGAAAATCGTGATACACTCAATGATGTGTATCCACTCAGTCCGGGGATATGAGTGATGATAATGATGATAATGACCCAGTATAACAACACAAGTGATTCAGACTTTGTCAATTATGATGATAAGCAGTGTTCTTTGAGTATGAGACTAGTTTGTTATTATCTAGCTATCTGTCCCTTATAGAGAACTTGAGTCTGATATGTGATCTCCTGTGTAACTACCCTGAGATGGCATCCACATGTAGTCGATCCAATGTGGGTTGCTATATTTCCAATCTATTTTTGTCTGTCCTGTTTGTATGGCCCAAATAAGTGTGAAAATACTCCTTCATTCTTCTTATAGTGCTCTTGACTCCTGTGTCAACATTGTGTGTTAAGTCTTGGTAATGCCAATAGTGTGGATGGAGTTGGCCAAGTCTTGCAGACCAATCAAGGTGGTTAGGCTTCAATGTACTTGTGCATTGTGCCCTGCTGTTCCATGTGTGCTACTAATTTGGACAGAAGAAGGACCTGGGAGGGTGCTGAGAATGTTGGCCCAAGTAAGGGACTTCAGATGGGAGAAGTGAGGACCACAGGATATAGACCAAGTCGATATTCAGAGTGAAGAACTATCTACATATATTCACTACTTATATAGGTTAAGAAACAAGATGTGGAACAGGGTGACATAAGGAATAGAGAACAATAAGGTATGAAGAATCATGTGAAGGTATTGTCCACAATGATCAAGAATAGAATAAGGGATGTAAACGAGAATAGAATAATGAGATATTGCTGGGAATAGAATAATGGGAGAGTGGGTGAGAATAGAACAATGGAAAACTGGCTGAATATAATACAATAGGGCCATGACCGAATAATAAGTGAATGCCAATCGTCCCGAAGGGAAACAGGTGAGAAAAAGGATGTGGGATGAGAGAATGGTAAAGGATAGAGGGGATGGGATGAGAGGGGTGAACCAGATGATGTATCAAATGTACTAGGCCAAGACCATGTACTAGTGAGGAGTGACTTATTACTGGTGTGTGGGTTTAATTGGTAAGGGTTGGTTGGTCGGTATTGCCAAGTGAACCTGAGCTCGGTATTGTGGACTTGACAGTATCCCCCCTCTAGTGGCTGAACCCATGAAGCTGGTAGGTAGAGTTTCAACATAGAGTTCCAGGTGCCGATGTGACATCATGGATTGTTTGAGAAATTTCCCAGGCTTCCCATCAGCCAACCACATTCATATCCCCCATCAACATCACTCCAAGCAAAAAAAATGGGTGCCAAGACTGACGATGAAAGGCAGCAACTCAAGCAGAACTGGCTCGACTGGCAGCACCAGCAGGAAGAGAAAGAAAAGGTGGAGTGGGCAGTGTAGGAGGCCACCAAGGCCCAGAAGAATGCAAATGAGGAAGCTGCTGAGGAGGCAAAGATAGCAGCAGAAAGGCAGAGAAGGCTGCTAAAACAGTGGCCAAGGCAGCAGCCAAAGCTGCAGAACAGTTTTGCCTGGCTGAGGAAGCTGCTAAGGTGGCCAAAAAAAACAAGCTGATTTGGCTAAACGGGCAGGAATGCTGACTCCCGAGGACACCAGCAAAACAGGGTCCCCCAAGAATGTGGAGGAGCAGAGTAAGACACCTGAAAATGAGGGTGTCAAGGCTGCCAAGGCTCTCAAAGACTTGGGAGTGTCGAGGGAGATGGTGCATAAAAGGGGTAGAAGTGCAGAAGCAGGGCCCAGCAAAGGGCCAAGTGTTGTGATGAATGGTGGAAGGAATGGGGAGAAAGGAGTGAGGAATGAGAAAATAAGGACAAAAACATGTTTGAGTGTATATTTTGATTGTATGACAAAGAGAAATAGTGTAAAATAATGTAGAGAATGAGTATTAGTGAGCATGCAGTGGAAAGTAGTATAATACATGGACTTACTAGTAGTTACCGTGCGAGAGATACAAACCGGCGGCGACTTAGATGCTAAGCGCCTGGATGATCAGGAGATGTAGGGGCCAGAAGAGCCAAAATATATGGAATACGGAAGGAGACAAAGGGAAAACAGATAGGAGGAGACAGAAGGAACGTAGGGGAAGAGACTCACATGTAAAGGAACAAGAAATGAGGGAGCTGGGGCACATATATGCAGTCACCGAGGACAGATGACTAAGAAACAGGAGAATGAGACATGGGACATGACTCAGAGAGGCGATAATTGTTGCAGACAAGAAGAGAACAAAGGGAGAAGCGATTGTATTCAAAGGGCACCACTGACAGGTGTCATATCTCTATGAAGATCTCATCAGGGCAGCCTACAGTGGGCCAACCCTGCATATGCTCCACAGAATCCATTAATTATGCATCATATTATAGTCAAGGGATTTACTTGTATAAAGAGAAAGTAACTACAACAAATATTACCAGTCTCTCATACCAAAAAACCCCCTACACTTATATTTGATATCTACTCGATGCACTCACGTGACATCAACCCGCATTGGGTCAAAACCTCCATCATCATTGCTCAAGGTTACGGACCCAGCGGGGATAATTATATAGGTGCCACACATCACACTCACGCTGTTATTAATCTACTTTATTGTTGTGGATCATCCACAATCAACCTATACAACCTTCAGTCACATCGCCGCCAGCTCCTCGGACCAGCGCTTACATCCAATCGATCCGTTGCACGTTGCCAGTGTAGCAGCATATAATCACACAAAATATTAGCTACACATCCCATAGCTACAAGATTTTGTACCACAGTAGCTAGTCCATCTACCAATCCATATTCCCCATCACAGTATTTAAGACCAAGTAAGAGAGGTAGGCCAAGGGGGGCCAAGGTATATGTAGAGGTTTTTATTATTATTATTATTATTATTATTATTATTATTTATTGATTTTTCTCTTGAATAGCCCAAAAAGAAGCCAACCTGGGAGTGGTCACCCTCCCTCCATCCTCCTTGTGACATGTGCAAGGAATGTGGGGAGACATGCATGGTGAGGACCATAGGGGTAGCATGCAGGTGCTGCAACATGTGCCATGTTAAATGCAGCCTGGTGGCACCTCGGCCATGGAAAGTGAAGAGTTGGGAGGAGGTAAAGTCAGATAAGGAGAGTGAGGAGGGGCAGAGTGAGAGGGAGGAGAGGGAGGAGGAGGAGGAACTGCCAAAGAAGAGGCCAAGAAGGGCCCTCACCATATGACCAAGCAAGTGGCCAGTAGCCATGTGGCCAAGTGGATGGGCTATGACAGTAGAAGTCCCACAGCCCAATGGGTTGGGATCTCAGCAGCCTGCCAAGATCTGGGAAGACCTCCTGCAGGAGTAGGCAAGGACAAACAAGTTACTCTTCCACTTGGTGGAAGGAGTTCGTTTTATAGGTCACGCAGTGGGACTATTAGGTGAGAACCAGTACAGGAATTTGGGAGTGCCAGGAAATGCAGGAGATTTGAGAGGTTTGGATGGGAATGAGAGTCCAGGGGAGGACCAGCTGAAGGATGATGAAGGTGAGGAGGATAAGGGGGAGGATAAAGATAAGGATGAAGAGATGGTAGTGGATAAGACTCTAAAAGAGTCTTAGTTATTTTAATAATAATAATAAAAATTTTATTTTTGAGTGATGAAAGAAAGGAAAAGGAAAATAATGGTATAAGGGACAAAAGGAAAAGTGAGATGTGCCAAGGAATTTGGCCGGCTCAGTGTGATGAATGGAGGGAAAATAGAGAGTGATGGATGGACTGGGAGAGGTGTCAGCAATGGGTGTGATCATAAGGTTGGGAGTAGAGTGTTGAGAGGTTGGAAAAAGGGGGAATTCGGGATGGAGGTAAGGTCAGGATGATGTAGGGTCAGGATGGATGGGACTTAAGGTCAGAATAGAGGGAAAGAAGGTTGGATGGGAATAGAATGGGGTAAATGGAAGGAAGTTTTGGGAGAGGGATGTCTTTGGGAGGGGAGATTGCATAGTTTGAAGGATTTCTAGCTAGTTGCCACCCCCTCTTTTAGGTAGATGTCTCACCATCTAGTAAAGTGTTGGCTTCTAGCCGAGAAGAATGGAAAAAGAGTGGTGAGAGCATATAATGTGAATATACAGGACAGATGAAGTAAAAAAATGGATGGGAATGGATGGAAGAGACCTTGGCCAAACATGCCAAATGGCACTGCTGACCAAGAGGTCCCGGCTATAAAGCTTGCCAGCCATTCTGGTATACAAGCATGCCCAAAGGCAGTTGCATTGACTAGGGCTATTGACAGAGCTTCCAGCAACATAACAGGATCCTGGGTGAGGCTGTTAGAGCAGTGGCAGGTGCTAACTGGATCAAGGCCATTGGGATGCACCTAAAAGTGTTAGTGGCATGATGGAACATAATACTGCCCAATACCCTGTTAATCAATGGATTATAGCAGTGAGCAATTTGTAACCGAATATTGCCAACTGATGGATCTAGTGATGTGACAGATGGATGGGTGGACTGAGGTTGTCCTGACAGAAGATCTAGTAGACATGTCTATTTATTCAGTAATAACTGAATTAGCAGTACTGGATCAAAGAGTTCTAATGGAGAATAAGATAAAGGGGTAACTATGAACAGATGCTGATACAATCAAGCATGCAGGGTGGGTTGCCAAGAATTTTTGGCACCCAATCAGAACACGGAAAGAATAAAAAGCGAATAAAGAGACATAGAAGCATTGATCTAAACCTCTACTGGCATCTGCTGAGTCAACACAACTCTCAGTGTGCTCAGAGGCTGACAGATGGCAGACAGTTTTTGGTTGCCATTGCTGAGTCCTCAGCATAGACGTCTGAGCATCAGTTGCCAGGGGGATGGAGTTGGGAGTGGTAGTCATGTGGGCTTTGGTTGCTCTGGGGCATTCAGTGACCTTGTGATTACTGGTGGAACAGAGGAGACACAGGTTGTTGTCCATGCATCTTTGTCATTCAGTTGGGAGGAGCTTGCCATCCTTGCCAAGGGTCTCAGTGTACTTGGGTGGATTGGGCTGAGGAGTTTTACCATCCTTGCTCTTAGATGTTTCCTTGTTGCTGCTATTATTGTTGCTGCTACCTTGCTGGCAGTTGTCTGGGGTGGTCCTATTGCCAGACTTGTCCAATTTCATATCTTTTTTTGGCTCATTACTGCCCTCCACAGCCTGTTCAGCCTTTCATTCCCAATATCTCATGTTGATCCCTTGAACGTGGTTTCAAAGATTGTTGAGTGCTTGGGATTTGTTGAAGTGGATGAGGCCATCTTTGATATGCTTCAGCAGTGCCATATACACCTTACAGAGGAGAGTGTTGTCATTGTAGTCAACAAGAGCTGTGAGCCTGTAAAATTCTACAAAAAATCTAGTAGCCTTGTGATTGTCCTGCATGGTTAGCTTTTCAAGAGCCATTTTGGCATCGGCTTGTTTATCCCATGAGCTGAAAGTGATCTGTAACTCATCGATAAATAGCTCCAAATCACTTGTCCAGCAAGGTTCCATGTGTGGATTCCCAATCAGGTAAGGCTTGAAACATTCTAAAGCCATTCCCTTAAGATAGGAGACCAAATAATTGACCTTTTGCCTATCATTGGGTAATGAGTTGAGCCAAGTATGGAAGTTCATTCTACAAAGAAAAATAAAACCTTTTAGCTTTTTTGGGTCAGTCCCATCAAAGGGTTCCAGCTCGCAAATTCTGGCAGCTTGACCATCCTGTCTATGATTTCTGGTGGTTCTGCCAAGTTTGAGGATGGCATTTAAAAGGTTGTTGTTGTTGGCTATCAAGTACACGTACCGAGGTCCCGATTATTCGCCAGTGCCGACCGAGCAACCATCCTATGTCCACGTACAAGTGTCCGCGCCACATGCATAACACTTGGTGCGCCGGTCTCGGCTCGGTACATCCGCCATCCCCACTCTGTCAGGGGACGACCCTCTTTAAACTCCAGTGCAACTCCGAGGTTCCATTACAAACTCCGA